>CM021103.1:143038557-143043735 GCA_007115665.2 Sequoiadendron giganteum | reverse complement strand
GAGTGTGAGAGAGAGGTCTAGAGCATAAGGGATAAAAAATGAGTGAGATAGAGAGAGAAAGATTATACAACTTGCTAATTACTAAAATTTGACCTTCTGATTATTGAAATTTGACATGCTGATTATTGAAATTTGGATGTCTAAAAATTTGTAAGATCTTCCAAAAACTATAACTTGAATTATAACTCCTAGATATCCGAAACCACTCTCAAACATCTTGAAACTATATAGGAAATATAAATTTAAGTATAAGAAGGTAAATGTCCATATGTAAATGTCAACTTATACTTAAATGCTTATTTCATGTATATAGTTTCCCTGAAAGATAACAAGAAAAAAAAAAGAGAAGAAAAAAAATTAATGTCGACCAAAACACGAGCATGTTATAACATGCTCGCGTTATGGTAACGTTTTTTTGAATTTAAAAAATATGAATTTTTTGAATTCAAAAATGTGTGCTTTTGAAATTCAAAACATAACGTGAGCACGTTATAACATGATCACATTTTGGCTTGGTAATGACCAAGCCTAGGCTCGGTCATTACCAACCCATAACACAAGCGTGTTTTAGTAAAACATGCTCTCATTTTCAATATTTCAAGATGAAAAAGTGAATTGGCAACTTTTTGACCCCCTAGTTTTTTTCACCCACCCAACCAAATTGTGGTAGTGGCAAGCCATCATCTCGAGCATCCATGGAGTCTGAATCCCCATAACAAAAGGCCTGGTGGTTCCATGGGGCCACCAAGAGTAAAATAATTTGTCCTTGTCCTACGCATGCCACATTATGATACTTGTGGAATCATATGCATGTTTTTGTGAGTGGATAGAATACACCTTTTTCTAAGAATTTATTACATCCTTTCTAGTAAAAAATTAATCTTACTATCATGCCAGAGAAAAAATATCTATTAAGTGTCTCTCCATTATAGCATCAACACTCATATCCATGAGAAAAAGACTTTCAATATAGCTTTTGCATTCCATAGATAGATTCAAGGAAAATTAGGAACATAAGTCTATGTTTGTGTCCTCCATGCCATGACAAAATTCACCTTTCACATCGACATGAAACCTTTCATTATAGATCAAATATGCTATATCGGGTCTATCATACATAACCTTTGTAAAGAAGTGGCATTGACAACCTCTCTTTTTTGTAAACTTTCGTACTCTTTTATGTAAGAAAGCTAAGGTAGCGAAAAAACTTCCTACACCAATCTTGAGAGGAGGATAATGCACTTTACAAATCTTTTCAATAGTTATAGAAACTTAAATAGAAATAAACATAAATATCATGCATACCACAACACAATGATTTACGTGGGGAAAACCCTTTTGGGAGAAAAACGCCACACTCCAAAAACTACCCAATATATTATTCAAAAATTGTGAATATTACAATATACTTGTAGAGAAAGCTTCTCATAGGAGTATCACCAACCAAAGATATAGAGGCAACACGACCACTATCAAACTCTCAAAATACATCACAATGCATAGCCATAATACAACACCCTCATAAAATAGGGTTTCCTTCTAGGGAAATTCAAGGCAACAAAATATTGACCATCAGATCTGAGACCTAATGATGAACTATCCAAATTCACAATAATAAAATATAAATAAAATTTGGCTTCTACGGCATGCAGCCCTCAGATGTCTTGCAGGGGTACCTCCTATGCTTACCTATCAGTAGTACCTTATGTAATTGTAAGGTTGAGACACATTTTCCCAACATTTTCTTTAGTGGAGGCTTGTTCCTATGGTCATCAGGACCAAATGCACACTAGTAGCTGCAAAGAAAGCATCATCTTATCATCTTCAAGCAACAAAAAATAAAATATCATTGAATCATAAACATGAATGTTGAAAAGTACAAACCACGAATACATAATTGTTGTCTGATAATTGTAGTTGTTGGTCTCATTCACTCTATAGCTAGTTCAAACAAGTGAATCCTTTGTGCATTCAAGCAAAGCTTCCCCAAGAATGAAAGCATCAATTCTGTGAAGAGGAATTGTTGCAACATGGTTAGTGACCACGTCATGTTCCATGGCAATAGGATTCTACTCCAAATCAAAAGAGGAAAAATAAGAGAGTTTATCCTCTACATCTTGTACCTCTACGTCACCTAGCATTTTCCATTTCCATTGTCTCCCCATCCTAGGTAAGGTAGGAATTAGACAAACATCTAAAATTATAATAGATTGTGTAAAATAGAAGAAAAAAATTATTCATTGAACATAAAAAATGTGCTTGCATTGTTGCCACCAATGTGAAATAAATAGGAGGTTTCCAACTTATATTGAGAAAATAGTAAGTGATAGATTGAATTGTTATGAATAAAAGGTGAAACAAATCCTATGAATGATGATGTAATCCAATGCAAGTTGGAAATCAAAGTGTGTAGTTCAACGTGTAAGTGGAAATAGACAATAATAGCACAATCACAAGCCTACATGGACATTCAATGAAGAGTTCAATTTAGGTGTGGCACACAAACCTGTTTTAGTTGAGGAGGAAGGTTGTGAAAACCAACCATCCATTTGGCATAAGTTGATATGAGCAGGAAATGCACATCTTACAAAACATGAAGTATAGTTGTAGAGGTTCTGCAACATAATGTGTAGTTCAACCTGTAACTTTCTATGTTGCCTAATAGTGTAACACATAAATTGATATTTAATTACTTCTATAGATGCATCTAAAATCCATAAAAGTTGGAATACAGGTGGGTTTTGTTGTATGTGTGTCTATCTGTTATGTGACAAGAAAGGTTAAGAAGTCCACTGAATTTATTTTTTAAATCTCTAGTTTCAAAAAATGTGCTTCCATTGTTGCCAAATAAACAAAAAAAATAGCACATTGTTTGCATTTGTTGATAAAATAATGAATTAATAATTGATTCAATCAAGATAGTCATAAATGTGAAAAAAAACATATGAACCATGATGTAAGCCAATGTAGGTTGGAAAACATAATGTGTAGTTCAACCTACAAGTGAACATACATACTGAAAGTAAAATCAAAACCCTACATGAAGATGAAAGGAAGAGTTTGGATTATTTGGGGTGCACATACCTCTTTTACCTGAGTAGGTAGGTTGGGATATCCAACCTTCCCTTTGGGGTGACTTAAAAAGAGCAGCAAAAATGCATCTTACAATGCATGAACTAAAGTTGTGTAGGTTGAAAAACATGATGGGTAGTTCAACTTGTAACTTTCTATAAAGCCTACAATTGTAATGTGCACAATAAAATGTAATTGCTTCTATAGTTACAAAAAAAGATGGGAAGATACATTGGTTGTGGTGTGTGTGTATTTATTAATTGAGATGAAAGGTTAGAGGTCAACCAAGACCTTTTATGATAACCACCAATGTCAATAAATGTGCTTGCATTTTTACCACCAAGGGGAAAGAAATAGGAGGTTGTCAAGCTAGACATAAAAGGTGAAACAAATCATAGGAATGGTAATGTAATCCAATGTAGGTTGGAAATCACAGTATGGAAATCAAAGTGTGTAGTTCAACATGCAAGTGTACATATATAATGGCATCACAATCAAAAACCTACATGGAAATTTAATGAGGAGTTCAATTTAGGTGTCACACACAAATTTCTTTTACCCGAGGAGGAAGGTTGTCAAAACCAACCACTCATTTATCATAAGTTGAAATGAGTAGAAAATGCACATCTTACAGAGTATGAAGTAAAGTTGTGCAAGTTGAGAAACACAGTGTGTGGTTCAACTTGCAACTGTCTATGTAGCCTAAAATTGTAATGTGCATATTGATATATAATTGTTTGTATAGATGCATCTAAAAGCTAGAGAAATTGGAATACAGGTGGGTTGTGTTGCATGTGTGTTTATCTATTATGTGAGAAGAAAGGTGAAGAATTCCACCAAAACCTTTGTGAAAACCCCAAATTTCAAAAACTGTGCTTCCATTGCTGCTAGGAACACTAAAAGAATGACATTTTTTGTATCTATTGACAACATAATGAATCAGTAATGGAGTGAATCAAGAAAGGAATAAAGGTGAAAAAATTCCTATCAACCATGATGTAAGCCAATGTAGGTTGAAAAACATAGTGTGTAGTTCAACTTGCAAGTGGACATACAAACTGAAAGTAAAATCATAACCCTGCATGAAAATAAAACTAAGAGTTTAGAGTATTTGGGGCGTACAAGTCTATTTTAACCTGAGTAGGTAGGTTGTGATACCCAACCTTCCATTTGGGGTGACTTAACATGAGTAGAAAAAGTGCATCTAACAATGCATGAACTAAAAAAGTGCAAGTTCATCAACATGATGAGTAGTTCAACCTACAACTTTGTATGTAGCCTATAACTGTAGCATGCATAATAATATGTAATTACTACAATTGCAAGAACAAATGTAATAATTTGGGAAGATACATTGGATTTGGTGCCTGTGTATAAGTTAATTGAGATGAAAGGTTAAGAAGTCAACTAAAACCTTTTATGATAACCTCCAACATGAGAAAATGTGTTTGCATTGTTGCCACCAATAGGAAAGGAATATGAGGTTGCTTGCATATTTTGAGAAAATAATGAGTAAGTGATTGATAAAAAATTTGAAGGCTTACCTTGGCATTCAATGAAGAGTTCAATTTAGGTGGGGTCAAAAACCTTTTTTACCTGAGGGGGAAGTTTGTGAAAACTAACCATCTATTTGGTGTTATTTGATATGAGCAGGAAATAGACATCTTATAGAGCATGAAGTAAAGTTGTGCAGGTTGAGCAACATGATGTGTAGTTCAAATTGCAATTGTCTATGTAGCCTGAAAATGTAACGTGCATATTGATATGTAATTGTTTGTACAGATGCATCTAAAAGCTATAGAAATTGGAATGCATGCGGGTTGTAGTGCATGTGTGTATTTGTTATTTGAGAAGGAAGGTGAAGAATTCCACCAAAACCTTTGCAAAAATCCCAAATGTCACCAAATTTTCTTCCATTGTTGCCAACAACACCAAATAAAGAACACATTCTTTGCATCTATTGATAAAATAATGAATCAATAAAGGAGTGAATGAAGATAGGCTAAAATGTGAAAAATGTTCCTTTGTTTTAGGTGGTAATACATCTTTTATCTGTGGAAAAAGGTTTTCTAATCCAACCATTCATTTGACGTAACTTTAAATGAG
>CM021103.1:142781057-143033557 GCA_007115665.2 Sequoiadendron giganteum | reverse complement strand
GCACTCCCGGTGGGACCTAGGTCCTTAATGCTAATGTTTTTATGAGTTTATTTGAGTAGTTACATGTTCCAAAACATTGATGTTCTTTTTTGAAATGTTGTTGATAATTTTCAAGCAAAAGCTCTAGAATTTTCATGCAGTTGTTGTCACGTTCTTACTATGGTTATACTTTTTTCAACTGTTATTATACTAAATAGGCATGCTATTGACTTTTTTAACCAATATTGTCTCACAATTTTTTAACATAGTTGATTTTGAATTGGATGTTATTGTCTCTAATAGGTTTGTAGTCATACTTTTTTGGACTGCTATTGTTTAACTTGGTTGTGTTAGAAACCAAGATCACCTGCATGCAATCACCTGTCACATGCAAAAGACATGCAGAACCAAAGAAGATGTTTTGTAAACCTCAAAGTAAAAATGCATTATTGAGAATCAATTATTACAAAGAGATCAATCCATATGAAGGAGATCAAGAAACCCTAAAAGGGAAACCCTAAATGAAACCCTAGTGGGCACACTTAATAATTAATCAATTATTAATGTGCCTAAGTTTAGCTTAAGCAATTAAAGGAATAAGTGACTTAACTAATTAACTAGTATAATATAATTAATTAAGTATAATAACTTATTACTCTAACACCCCCCCTTAAGATGAACTTAGGAAGAACCTAAAACACTAGAAGAAGATGCATGCAAGCAAGGATGGGTCTTGGCAACAAAGGCCTGATCAGGTACCCATTTACAAATGCAAGAAAGAGGTAGAGAAGGAAAACCCAGTGGGAAAAACCCCCATACAATGAGATGGCATGCTGCAAAGAAGCATTGGAAGAGCACTGTAGAGTAACACTAGAACTGCAATCTGGCAAGCAAGGAAAGATACTTTTGTCTACAAGAAACCATATCGGAATCATAATGATGCAACAGCAGACCCGATGCCATGGAACAATCGAAAACTCCAAATGAGAACAACCCTGGAATCTATGAAGCAGCAGTCGATTATTGAATGAATGTGATACCGAAATGAAGTGCAAAGATGCAAGGTGCACTCTCCCAACTGCCAAAACATCCAAGTAATCTCCAAAACACCCATCGGTAAAAATTTGGATTAATGATAAACCTAGGACAGATATAGAAAAAAGTGCATGGACAGCAACATAGAGCTCCTCAATACCTTTCCAACGCCGCAAAGATAGTGAAAATTAGAGATCATGGCAAAAATTTATGAGCTCAAAAGCATAAAATAAACATCTGACTTCAAACAAAAATAAATGCTATAAAACAGAAAAATACTGTAAATTTCGGCAATATCTCGTTTGCCCAATTTTGATACCGTATGCCCAAGTTATGCCAAAAAGAAAAAAAACTGCTCTTTTAGGCAAATTAGGGCTAGGAGGGGGCAAAGAGGCCGTACGGTCGATGACGTCATGCTGACATTAGCACTTCATTGGAAAAAATTTGACGGCCATCTGGTCGTCACTCCAAAAAAATGCCCCCCCTGCGAAAAAAATTTGGGCCCCTGGTCACATGGGGGATAAAATCAATTGGGGGCCAGGTGCAGTGCTCCCGGTCCCCCATAGAACCCTGGTGACAGAGGAGGAGCCCTCAAGGAATGGTTGCGGTCCTCGGTCCTCCATATGACCAGGGCAAAGCTATTAAGGGGCCCACGAGGCTAGGCGGAGCCGGCGGCGCTACATGGTGCAGCCACCGGTGGCCGCCTGGCGGCAGAACCTTTACAACTGGAGGTGGTGGCATGGAACCCAATAATTTTTTATTTTATTTTTTCGTGCCTCGTAACGCATGCCGAGGAGGTCGTACGGCCTTTCTGGCAAAAACATTTTGCCTTAGAAACCAACTGCTCCAAAATGGATGATTTGACAGGCATTTCTAGGGTTTTGGGGCGCTGCGAACGCGATGGCGATGTTCGTTTGAGCCCATAGTGTCCCAAAAAATTGGCTACCCCCAAATCTTGCAAAAAAGATGCCTGTGGAAACCCTTGCACTTGAAACTCACTGAAAGGCCATATCTTCAGATCATGAACAAGCAGCTGCAGGTCTAGAGCTCTGATACCATGTTAGAAACCAAGATCGCTTGCATAAAATCACCTGTCACATGCAAAAGACATGCAGAACCAAAGAATATGTTCTGTGAACCTCAAAGTAAAAATGCATTATTGAGAATCAATTATTACAAAGAGATCAATCCTTATGAAGGAGATCAAGAAACCCTAAAAGGGAAACCCTAAATAAAACCCTAGTGTGCACACTTAATAATTAATCAATTATTAATGTGCCTAAGTTTAGCTTAAGCAATTAAAGGAATAAGTGACTTAATTAATTAACTAGTATGATATAATTAATTAAGTATAATAACTTATTACTCTAACAGGTTGCAGTTATTCCAAACAAAAATTCCACTACTATACTGAGGATTGCCACTATTGTCCTATTTTTCATTCTATTTTAATTTGTAGGTTTTTCTTCTAATTTTTTGATTGGCCTAACCCTAACAATGACTGTTTGTTGTGTTTGGGAGATTCTAACATTATTAGTGCAGCCCTTGTAGGAGTAAGGCACATGTTTTCATGAGAACAACTAATGATTTGATTATAGGGTTGGAAAACAGTCCAAGTCCATTTCAATTTTAAAGCTTTCTTAGTTAAAGACACATTTCAATAGGTGTTTAAAACTGAACCCACAACTTTCACATTTCAATTGGTGCTTAAAATTGAAGGAAATTTTCATATTTCACTTTGGTGCTTAAAATTGAACAAGGAAAACTCTCACATTTCAATTGGTGCTTGTTAAAACTAAACCTACAACTCTCATATTTTAATTGGTGCTTAAAATGAACAAGGAAAATATCATATTTTGCTTTGGTGCTTAAGAATTGAACAAGGCAACTCACACATTTCAATTTGTGCTCCTAAAAATAAATGTTTTTCATTTCAACGTTGTTAAAAGTGAACATAGTTTCATTTGTTGACCCTTTAATACAAACAACATGATTAGAAACATTTACTTTGGTGTTATAAATTTGAACAAATCAATTTTGATTTGCACATTGATATATCCTGTTTGAAGTCTAAAACACTTTGGAATTGGTGTACTTAAAAATCGAATTGGTATCTTTTCACACTTGAAATTTTGGGCTTAAACAAAAATTGCTATGGATTGTATACTATGTTCACCATGCTTGGGAAACCAAGTTTGTATCATCTCCCCTCACATATTTTGATGATCTTGGGTGATGAAAAGCATTTTGGGTTTCGCAATCATTTATTTTTAGCATCACCCTTAGATTAGGTTTTCCTTGAGATACACCCCGCACTAGATAACTCAAGGTGACTCAAAGCAGTATTTCCCTCAGGGCGTTATATAAATTGGTCAAGGTTAAACACTAAGATCTAACCAATGATTACTTGGTCAACAATGTTGTTCAAAATGAAGAGATACCTTTGGGTATATAGGGTCCCTAGTAGGAGTGGTTAAAGCTTTAATTAGCTTGTTGGATGTTAGCCAAGTGTTGAGTCCCCTAAGCAGTGGCTAAGAACTTTATAGTAGAAAGCCACCCTTTGCTTGAGATATTCTACTTAGCGACATGGTTTAGTGCAATAAATGTACACCGTACTCTAAAGAACTTTACTCACCATATGAACTCCCTTAAATTAAGACATAAATCTCTGAATTGTATAAGTTACTTGTAGCTTGCTACTTGTATAAGTTACTTGTAGCTTACTACTTGTAACTTTCCAAGGAGAGGGTGATTGGGTCATCCTTCCATTCTTGGAGGCCCCTATCTATCCATTCTCAAAAGACTTAAGTGTATACACTCAGAAAGGTATCCCTACCTTACTTCTAAGGATCTTCCAAGTTGTGGGCGTAAAAGTGTCGCCATTGGCCAATTTGACCTTAGGGATAATATCGCTTGATATGGTTTGATGTTGTTACTAGTTTAAACATGGGCTGATTTTGGCCCCTTATCATCAAAATGTTACAGTCATTTTTTTACACTTTGATTGATATGCTTTATCACTTGACAAATATCAAACAAATATTCTCAAAGCAATCAAATCCACCAAAAATCTCAAAATTATAAACTTGTTCAAACTGTTGTTAAACAAAAAATTGGAAAATCTGGAAATAGGGCCAATATTGACATTTCTGCCATTTCTATCCTAAACTTTGTCGCTTTTGTCTTGAGTTTTGGTTGCTTTTGTCCTAATTTTTAGTCGCTACTAACCTAAATCTTTTTTCTTTTGAAAAAATTGTCGCTATTGTCTTCATTGTTTCACCAGTCAGGAAAAATTGAAATAGAGACTGCTTTTGATAAACTTTATGCGGTTGTCCTAAAAAAAATCAACCACTACTATCATAAACAAGGCCGCTTCTATCAAAATTATCACTATTTTTGTCTCTTTTACCAGTCATAATTGGGAACAAAGACTCTTATTGCTCAAAGTTTGACCATTGTTGTCCTAACTTCCAATCATTACTATTCTAAAGATTGTCACTATTGTCATGTTTCCTGGTGCAAATTAGAAACTGATACAAAACTAGTTAATCATCCATATTTTGAAAACAAAAATAGTCAGACCTCCAAACAATTCATATCTGCATCTTTCCATATCCATTTGAAAATCAAAACAATAAACCTAGTTTTAGGATTCAAATCAAACACAACTTGGATTATTCCCTTGCTCTCAATTTCTAAGATATTAAAATTTTCTTGCAACCTCAAGGCTATTTCAAGTAGATCATCAACATATCTAAAAAATAGAGTAAAAAATCGGTCCAGGTTTCGTACATTTTGATTCCCAAAATTAGCATCATCTAAAACACATCCACCAAACATCACTCATACTTTAGGGTCTTGAGTATCAAAATCCATAGAAAAACATCAACACCTTTTGTCCAAAAGGTTTATTTTACATCATCTTCATTCATTATTTTAAAATAGAAAATCCCAAAAATAAAACACCATTTCATTTCATAATTAGTGATCACAAAACTCCCAAGGGTCTTGAACTTGTTTATGGCAACCACGAGATCCCAACATGAGAAAAAGATGGAAGCCAACAAAGGTAGTTCAAGTGCACCTATGAAAAACACCACTAATGAGGAAACCTAACCATGGGGTTACAAACCAAATGACCTTACAACTCCTCAAAGAGAACCCACATTTAAAGCAAACCAAGATCAACCACCTAGTGAGGCAAAAACACTTCTTAGACATTAAGAAGGAATTGATAGACAACACCAACCTCATTATTCTTGAACTTAAACCATATAATAAGATAATAGTGATGAGGAACTTACTAAGGAAAGACTCTTAGAACACTCCCAAAATCCTAAGATGCAAAAACACATGGAAAAAATGCTTGAGATAAATGTAAACCCGTATTTCCTCACACTCACAAAAAGTGGTGCCAAAGAACCCAAAGACTTCAATGTGGACATGCTAAAAGATCTTAATCTTATTCTACTAGGAGATAAAATAGTAGTTAGACAAGTACCAAAACCAACGATGAATCCCAACAAAACAATGATCAACCTAAAATGCAACCTATGGATAACCCATTGTTTAGGCCACCATCCCAAATTGAACAAGCAATGGTAGCACAAAAGTATCAAGGAAATACAACCCAAATCATTCCACAACATAACATTATACCGAACATGGGAAACCTTCCAATGGATCAACAAGGTAGAAACCCATCACAAGGGAAATACATGCTACAACATAAATCTTATATTGACCCTTCCAAAAACATACAATATTAACAAGGGAAATCCCAAAAAAATCCACAAGGTGTACCACAAATGAATTACCAAGGTACCCTTCAACAAAATTTACAACAATAAGGTATATCATCAACTCATTACCAAGGTACACTTCAAAAAAATCCCCCACAATAACAAGGTGTACCATCAATGCAATATCAAGGTACCCTTCAAAAAAAAACCTGCAACAATAAGGTATACCACAAAAAAATTACCAAGGTACCCTTCAACAAAATCCCCCACAACAACAAGGTGTACCACAAATGAATTACCAAGGTACCCTTCAATAAAATCCCCCACAATGACAAGGTGTACCATCAACACAATATCAAGGTACCCTTCAAAAAAATACAACACAACAATAAGGTGTACCATCAATGCAATTTCAAGGTACCCTTCAACAACATTTACAACAAAAAGGTTTACCATAAATGCAATACCAAGGTACCCTTCAACAACATTCATAACAACAAGGTATACCATCAACGCAATACCAAGGTAACCTTCAACCACAGTCATAGAAATAAGGTGTACCATCAATGCAATACCAAGGTACCCTTCAACAAAATCCACAATACCAAGGAATACCACAAACAAACTATCAAGGTACACGCCAAGCTCCACAACATGGTATTCTACAAAACCCAAATCAAAATCTTCAACAACAACAACAAAGTATACCTCAAAATCAATACCAAGGTGGTCCAAAAAATCAATACCAAGGGATAATTCAAAATAAATACCAAGGTACACAACAAACTCAACATATCTACAATTCATAGCAAGGACCCAACCTACCTTATACACTACATGGTCCTCAAGGTCCCATAACTACATAATATCTTGTTTATGACCAAACAAATTTCATGGGACAACATAGCTACAATTTATGAAATCCTCAAGAAAATACACCAAAAAATGACATAAATGTTCAACTACCAACACTCAATCAAAGAATATCAGACATACAAATTAGAAATCATAAAAAGAGCTATGCTCTACAAGATATTTGTTTGTATCCTTTTGATTAAAACTTATCCATAATACCTTTCCCCAAAGGCTTTGATATACTGAACTTTGACAAATATAGGGGGAAAGGAGATCCAATAGAGCACATGCATTATTTTTTAGTATCTTGTATGGAACTACAACAAAATGATACCTACTTAATGAGGCTTTTTCCATAAAGTCTTAGCGTTCCTACTATAGATTGGTTCTCTCGCTTACTACTAGGTATCAGAACATTTGATGGGTTGTCAGATAAATTTGTCAACCATTTCTCATACAACATAGAATAGGACATTATAATCATCGATCTCTATAAAATCAAACAAAATCAAAGTGAATCATTTGTTCATACCTATAAATATGGAGACACAAAGCGATCAAATGTAAATGGCCCATTCTAAAGAAACAAATTGTAGATATCTTTAACTCTAACATACATGCAGACATCAATTACCAACTCATTGTGTTATTCCCAAGCAAATATCCCTCACTACAAGGGGAGTAATCAAACTTTACAACCCTAAAGATCAACCTTCTACTTCAAATGACAAACCCAAGATATGAGCTAAAAATAAGAATTTAACCTATGATGGAGTAGTTGATGCTAAGGTTGTACACAATATACAAACTCCCAATGTACCAAAAAAAAAAATTCAAACAATAAAGCAAGGTTATACTCCAAACAATCAATAGAACAACCAACTCGGTTATCCTCAGAACAACCAATCAAATAATCAACAGAAAAATAAAGGACAAGATAATGAAAGGAGATAGCAAGAAAATATGACCAGCCTTGAAGGAAATTTACTCCATTTGAAAAATCCCTTGAGGTGATTATGCACAAACTAGACTAAAAGAACCTCATCAGAATTAATGAAAGAGAAAATTGTGAGGATCCAAACTTTAAACCCCCTTGGTATAACAAGAATGACCAATTTGAATTTCAAAAAATCAACGGGCATACCACAAACAATTGCATGAGGCTCAAGAACATTGTGTAAGGCCTAATAGAAAAAGGATAAGTTGATATTATACATCAATCAGGAAACAAAGACTTGAAGATTTACAAGGATCCAATCCTTGACCATTCTAGGGAAAACAAAAAGAGAAAAGAGCAAGATTATTTTAAGGCCAACTTTGCCTATGATGAACTCATAGGAAACATCTCTCATGATGATGATACCATCCAAGTTGTAACTATACTAGGGAGAAATCTTGAATTCAATGAAACTACAGGAAGAGGGAGAGTTACAATCCAAGGAGCCCCACCACCAATAAAAGACACAAATAAGCCATCAAATAACTATAGCATTGTGGAATAGCTTAAGAAAATGCCCACCTTAATCTCCATCCTAGAGCTTTGAAAGTGTCACCAAAACACAAAGAAACCTTGGAGAAATCCCTTGTCAAAACCTCGATCCCTAATGACCTCAACGCAGATCAATTTCAAGCCATGGTTGGTAATATAACCTCCACCCATCATTTAGTCTTTTCTAAAAAAGACCTTCCACAAAAATCTTTCCACAATAAAGATCTCTATCTAGAAGTTTGTGTCCATAAACACAAAGTCAAGAGATTGTTGATAGATAACAGTGTAGGCCTAAAAATTTGTACCCTAAAATTAGTGAAACAATTTGGATATTTTTATGTCATAGATAAAAATAAGAGCATCACCATCATATATTATGATGACATGGAGCGAAATTCAGAAGGAACAATAAGACTACCAATTTAAATTGGGCCAACAATAGTAGAGGCAACATGTCAAGTGTTGGATCTTGAGTTACCATACAACCTTCTTTTGGGACAACCATGGATACATGCCTTACAAGCAGTCCCTTCCACATCTCAACAATGCCTAAAATTTCCTTATAATAATAAGGAATTTATCATATATGTCGACCGCAAACCTTTTCATTATTGTGATAAATTGGAGGATAATTACCAAAAGATCCTACAAATACCCAGCAATGATATATCTTTCCACTCCTTTTCATACATTGACCCATCATCACTACCTATGTCCTCCACTGCACCTTCATCAATTGAGCCACCTAAATCTGATGTCAAGATCCAAGTACTTGACAAGGGTTGCGAGTAATACCACTCCAACCAATCCTTTTGCATTAGAATGCGTCCCCCAACACCAAAAACTTATGGAAGACCGAAAGAGATCAGACATGTTCAAGTTGTGACAAAGGAAGTCAAACCCACCATTTTCACCAAGTGGGGAGACATGCAATATGAAGAAGTGTGCGAAGAAGACCTATCTTCATGGATCTACAAAGAAGAAGGACGAGAACAACAACTACCTCCCCTTCCTATTGACTAAAATAGTAAAGGATATAAGATAGCAAAAGGCATGGGGTTCACTGCACAAGGTGGCCTTGGTCTGCATGGACAAGGTAGAAGAGAACCAATTATTATGGAAAAGTGCCCAAAGAATCTTGGACTACGATATGGCTCATCAAATAAGACTACCATAAATGTTGAAAGCACTTCTTATGAGGAAGGAGCTACTTCTACCACTATTGAGACATCAGATAATTTTGAATGTCTAGATGACCACTTGTATATCCAAAACATGTTTGAAAACCTCAACGTAAATACCATCACTATCGAACCTACATATGACGATGGCCATATTGAAACAGATTCTAATGAATACGAATGGGATTTTGTTGTTTGGTGTTTCTGCATAGCAACAATAGGATTGGCACTAGAAGGAGGGCCAAATGAAGGACATTGCTGGAAGTTGAATGAGCCCTTTCAAAGAAGAAATTTGAGATAGAGTGATCCCTTTTAATGTTGAAATATAAAATCAAAAAAAAATTGAAGGAAAACAAAAGCTGAGTCAAAATGGAGCAGCATGTACAAATTAACATCACTCAGCTACATGCAGATTTAAACAAGAGACTGAGGAAACCATTGCAAAAATTCACGTCGGCAGATAGGTAGAATTCATGGCACCCATAGGAATAATGAATTGGAGTGTCTAACCTTCTTGAGCAGAGTTGAAGGGGTTTTGCATGGAGAAATTCCCTTTTGGGAAATCTATCAGCCTTTAGCCCTTGTAGACCCAGAGGAAGAATTGACAATCATGGCAGCCCAAGCATTTCAAGAGTTGATCCAAGAATGTTTGGGCAGCAAAGATGGACCAAGATTGGAGGAGATTTTGATATCTACTTGGTGCAGATTTCACAATGCACCACATTCAAAGTTTACTTGTCCATCGTGTACAAAAATTACCAGTCAAACACGGTGTCATTTGAACGAGTTGGAGTAGCCAACTGTCAAGGAGAATGAGTCATCCCATGAGGCAGAAAAGTTGTCAGCATCTGCAGGACAGCACATTACAGATAAACCAAGAAATCTGACATAAACTAGTGCTGGGACAACAAACACTGAAGTTGAAAATCAAGAAGGAGAAGTTGATTTCCTGGGGACAGCAAAAGGCTCTGGTGAAGGTTCACTAAGAATGGAGTTGAAAATCGTCTCCTTCGCCAGCAAGGATTAGTCCTCCACTCAGGAAGAGGATCCATTGGTAGTTGAGGATGAATCAATGAAGTTTGCAGCAGTGTATGCTGGGGTAGCCAATGAAGATGTTGAAAATCGGGAAGAAGACGTGGAAGAAGTGTTTGCTACCCCGTTCTCCCTACCTTATGCAAGCTTGATTCCTGAAATGTTGTACCCTCCACCGTGCTTGCCCGAGGTTGCCAATGAAGTGATCGACGATGTAGTGCTCGCTCTCGATTGTCAAATGTTGCCACCTCCATGTGACGACACCCAAGTTCTATCCTTCCTTGCTCATGTTAATATTCATAGTTTCACTTATCATTTTGATTATGGGAATGAGGGAAAATGGACATGTTTATGGATTAATCATGGGTTTAATGATCCTCCTCAATTTTTGATTCTTCATGATGTTGGGGTAGAATTTGAATGCTACAATATTGAATTTATTTTCTCTGAATATAAGGATAAATTTTCATTGTTGAGAACTATAACGAGTGCCCGTTTTCTTGTACATGCATTGCGAAATCCAATGGGTAGTGTCAGTCGGCCTTTCCCGAACATAGTTCTTTGTAAATATCTTTGTACATAGCTCTTTTTTCTTTAGTAATGTAGGTTTCCTGTAAATACTCCGCTTTCTTGCTTTCCTTAGGTTAGTTGGTTTTTTGTGGGTTGATTGCTTTAGGGTTAGTCTGCCTTGGTTTGAATAGGGTTTCTTTTGTTTTTTCCTTGCTTGCTTTCTTTTTTTTTGGTTTGGGTCTCTTCTGGTTTTGGTTTGCTTTGGTCTAATTGGGTTGGTTTTCCCTGTTGCTCTACCTTTGTGGGGTTGTCCTACTTTCCTCTGGGCTTGTTGCATCTGTACAACTGGTTGTTTGTTCGGGGCTGCTCTAGGATTTCTTTTACAAACTCTTATCATCTTTTCGGAGTCATTCAAACTAGTATATTTCCTTCATCTGATGTTGCATGGGCTGGGAGTTAGTGTCACTTGACCAAGTTAATTCTGGAATGCATTTGGGTCTTATATCTTCACACAACTCTTAAGAATTCCAAGGTTGCATATGGTCTTTAGGAGGTCTGACTAGGTGAAAAATCTTAAATTTTGCTCCAATGTTGTTGTGGTTCTCATCCTTGAGTGTTGGCTTCATTGCTTGCAAGGTGAAAAGTAAAGCTTTAAAAGAAAATCTCAAAAGAGAATATCAAAAGAAAAGAAAATATTGAAAATAAAAAATGTTCACCTTTTCAAGGGTATCCTAGTATCTCTACCAGGGCTATGGACGCCTGGCTAGGAGTAGAGCTATGCTAGGGAGGGTCACAATGATAACCTCACTAGGGCTATGGATGCCTAATTGGTAGTGAGGCTCTATCCAGGTTGCTTTTGGAGTTAGAATCCTTAGGTAGCCCTGTCAGACTGAGTTTGGTCCTTGTTGCAACTTAGGAAAGGGAAATGAATGCATATGCACACACTTTGACCCTGGTATAGGAAAGGTTTGCTTGCTTGAGATTTATGAAACCTTGTCTATTTGTAACCTAATCGTTAGAGTGAAACCAGAGATTCTAAGTTCATGATGCTAGTTTGTCATCAAAATGCTCTAGAGCATTTCCCCAGCTAAGTCGCCATTTGTTGTGTATTTTAGCACACACACACCACTGAAAGTGGGGACCTCTCTTGGCCTGCCTTTTTGGCCCATTTTTGTGGCTTGCCCCCTCTTTTGTGCTTATCTTTGAAAATATTAGGGTTTTCGTCTTTGGTGCTTGCCTTGGTTATGGGTGCCTTGGTGTTGAGTTCCTAGTGGTTTTGAGGTCTTGCGGATGTCCCCTCTAGGGTGGTCTTCTTTTGCCTTCTATTTTTTCTCCTTGGTGTTTTGTTTGGGTCCTAAGGGTTGGTTTCCTCCCTTAGTTTTTTCCTTGTTTGCCTTGTTTTCTTTTGTTTTGCCGGAGGCAGAACTGGGATGGGACTTAACTCTGAACTTTCATAAGTTCTTGGTTTTGTTCCCATTCCCATTCTGGCTCTGCTTCCCACTTCCTTTCTTTCTTCTTCATTTTGTTTGTTTTCGTCCTAAGGGTTGGTTTCCTCCCTTAGTCTTTTCTTTACTTCACTTCCCCCTTCGTTTTGTCAGAGGCAAAATTGGGATGGATTTGAACTTTCACAAAGTTCATGGTTTGGTTTCCATTCCCATTCTGGGTCCACCTCTCGTGTTCATGTTTTCATGTTGTTTTGTTTATCTTCGGCTTTCGGGTTGGTTTTCCTCCCTTAGGTTTTCTTCACTTCGCTTTTCCTTCGTTTGTCGGAGGTAGAACCGGGATGGAACCTAACTCTAAACTTTCATTAATTTCCCATTTCGGTTCCCGTTCTCATTATGTCTCCGCTTCTGCCAGGGTTGGTTTTGTTTCCGCCTCTGCCTGTTCCTGTTTTGGTTCCCATTCCCATTTTGTCTCCGCTTCCACCGAGGTTTTTTTTTCCGCCTCCGCCTATTCCCGTTTTGGTTCTTGTTTCGTCTCTGCTTTCGTCGGGGTTGGTTTTGTTTCTACCTCCACCTATTCCCCTTTGGTTCCTGTTTTGGTTCCCGTTCCATCTCCACCTGTTTCCCTTCCTTTCCCATTCTATTTCTGCCTTTGCCTCCACCTGCTTTGTGTCTTTTCCCCTGTTCTGCTCGTGGCTTCGCCTCCATTTATTTTTGGTTCTGCTTCCGCCTAGGTTTGTGTGTGATTCTCTTGCCTTAGGAACTCTAATGGACTTGCTTGGATTTTGATGATGTATTGAGCATTAATGGTGGCCCGTTTGAATGCAGGTTGGATCGAGCTGGAGTTGCTAGGTGTACTTTGAAGATTTGGTAGGATCTACAGGTGCAGTCAAGTGCACTTTGTGGATGCTATCACGAAACCCATTCCCTGAATGCAAGGTCAATTTGGTTGGTGTCCATTGATGGTGAGTATATTTGGTTGGTGGATTCAACCTAGTTTTGTTTGATCTGGGTCATTTATTTTCCCAGCTCAGGTCTGATCGGTGGCTCGTGTCCTCCTAGTGTTTTGCGTGCATTGTTGTTCGTGCGGGTGGAGCATTGATGGTGGGCGTGGCTTGAGGATCTATTCCCCTAACTTTGTGCGATCACATATCGATCTAATGGGGGTCCTTGCTACATTCATTGCTAGACGGTGAGTTATTGCTGGTTGTTGGGACCGATTTGATTAGTGGTTGAGCTTCTTTGTAACCCTAGCTTTGTTTCACGCTTGTTGATTTCTATAAGTATGGCCTTTGGCCTCACTTGTAAGGTTTGGTGGAGTTTTGAGATCAATAGGTTAGGTTAGAGTTCTTCCATTGACTGGTGAAGTCAAAAAACTTGTAGAAAGTAGATTTAGCAACAGAGTAGCATGCTAGAAGATTAGAAGTTAGTTTTTACATTTCAAGCAAGTGTTGTAACAAATTTGAATTGTTGCAAATTTGATGATCTAATACAAAGTGCAAACATTGTGTTATGACTTGTGCCTTCTCTTGCATTGAATAATCTTGCATGGTTATTTTTCTATCTTTTAAATCGCTTGGAAGTGTTTGAATATATCTTAGGTTTAATTAGTAATGTTTGTGATTTAATGCTTGGAGTGTTGTAGCAATCCATGGTTCATACTTTGGGTAGCTTCTTGATTGTGGGAATGTTGTGCAAGGTCAACCTGTGCCTCATATTCATGTGCTTAGTTCAATTGTAGATATTCATTCAGTCTTATTGAATGAATGCCTACAGCCTTAAAATCTTTAACACTTTAGAAGATTGCATTGTTTTCTGCAAGATTGCAAGTATAGCCTGGGTCGAATAGAAATTATTATAAGGGATTGGTCCATTCCAAGTATTTCATCATTTGCATGATTAATCTTAGAAGTAGTGTTAACATTACAACTTTTGAAACCCTCATATTTTTTTGTTTATTTTATTATATGGTTAGCACTAGAAATTAAAGCATCACCATATCCTAAAATTTGATGAGTTTAGAGCTTCCAGCATTTGTATGTAAGACCCCTTGTGATTACCAGAATTTTCACATTTTATCACTGAGTTTGTTCTACTACATTATCATGACCTAACACTCATGAGACCTTGGGGTTATCTATTTGTTCATAGAGATCAATCTTTCAAGAGAGATAGGATAGCTTTTATTCTGTCTGAGTTGTTGTTGTACAGAAACACCAAACAACAGATTCTTGTGACTCTAGTGATTATAACCTAGAAACCATATGGAGCCTTGATAAAACTAATGTCCTTACCCTAGCTAGAACCTCCATAAGCTTTGTTGATACCAATGAAAAAATATCCTTGCACTATCCATAGTTGATATATTAGGACCAACAACATCATACACCGATTTTGGATACTTTCCAAAACGATGAGGCTATTGCAAAGTTGACTTTGAACCGATATACTGCAAGGAGATCATAAAAGTAGGTTTTGTAATGGAGCTAGATTAAAGAGCATATTTTGGAGGGGATATTGTGTCTTCCAGTCATAAAAAATAAATTAAAAATCTAAAAATTAAAAAGAGGTCCCCTAAAGAAAACCATAATGTGGCTTTATCAGATCGAGAAAAGAGAAAAAAATAAAGGACACATCTAAGGGTGAAAACCTATTTGAGGCACCCAAAGATGGAGGATTCAATCTCCCCACCATAGAATATCAAGAGAAATTAGCACTCTTAGTTGAATACTCTAAACCTATCAATGTTAGCACAATAGAAATACCAAAAATAACATATCATGCAACATCACTAGATCCTAAGGAAAAGGTAAACTTCTCGACATTTATCAATGAGCATAAAATCAACTTTGCATGGACATATGTAGAAATTCCAAGGCTAGATCTTTCCTTGGTAGTACATCACCTAACGGTGTTCCTTGGGGCTAAACCTGTCAAACAGAAGCTACACAAAATTCACCCACAAATAGCACTCTTGGCCAAAGTAGAACTTCAAAAACTTCTAGATGTGGACTTCATTTGACCCATCAACTATCTTGAGGAGGTATAAAACCTTATACCAGTGTCAAAACCCACTGTGGGCATAAGAATCTACACCGAATTTAGGGATCTCAATAAGGCATTCCTAAAGGATGACTTCCCTCTACCCAGCATCAACATGATTGTAGACCTAACTACAGGACATGAAATTCTCTCATTGATGAACAAATTATCTAGCTACAATCAAATAAAAATAGCTCTAGAAGACCAACATAAAACAACTTTCACCTATGCATGGGGAACCTTTTGTTGGAACATCATGTCATTTGATCTAAAGAATGCAAGGGCAACCTACCAACGATCAATGACCACCATTTTCCATGATATGTTGCATATCACTATGGAGGATTATGTGGATGATATATTGGCAAAATCCATCAAGAGAGAATATCATTTGGATAACATAGCAATGGTATTTTACATGCTAGAGGAATACAACTTGTGACTCAATCCAAAGAAGTGCATATTTAACGTGAATTTTGGAAAACTGTTGGGTTACATGGTATCAAGAAGAGGAATCGAGGTAGATCCTACCAAGGTAAAATCTATATTAGAAATGCCTCCTCGAAAAACACTAAAACAGTTGAGAAGTCTAGAAGGTAAACTATAAACCATCAAACGGTTCATTGCACAATTGGCAGACAAGTTCCATCCATTCACCCATTTGCTACATAAGGACATAACATTCAAATGGGATGGAAGATGTGATCAGGCTTTCCAACAGGTCAAGGATTACTTACTCACTCCACTAGTATTGATGCCTCCAATTCAAGACAAGGTAATGATCCTATATATCTACAACACCGGTCGCTCTAGGAGCTCTATTAGCACAACTAGATGACAATAACAAGGAAAGAGCAATATACTATATCATCCAAACACTAGTGGGATATGAATTAAACTATACAACCATAGAAAGAGAATGTATATTTGTCACATTTGCAACACAAAAGATAATACACTACATACTAAACAAGATTGTAAAGTTGATATCAAAGGTGGATCTCTTAAAGTATCTATTAGAAAAGGAAACTCTATTGGAGAGGATTGCTAAGTGGATAATTATAATTAGTGATTTTGATATATAATACATTGATAGAAAAGCCATAAAGGGACAAATAATAGCATATCAACTAGCAAACACACCAATGGAAGATCATCAACCTCTAGTATCACAATTCCTAGATGAAAGCATTCTTCTAACAAAACAATCAATCCATTGGACCTTATACTTTGATGGGTCTCACACTCAACATGGCTCAGGAGTTGGTATCTTATTTATCACACCACAGGGAGATAGTATACCCAAGGCTTACATGATTTCCTTTCCACGCACCAACAACATTTTTGAATATGAAGCGGTCATCACTAGATTGAAGATGGTCATAGAATGGAGGATAAAAGAACTACAAGTCTATGGGGACTCTCAACTAGTAATAAGATAGGTAAATTATGAATACCAAAGTAAGGATGACAAAATAATGGTAGATAGCTTCAAACAATATTTTATAATCATCACCTTTAAACAAGTTCCTAGAATCAACAATAGAGTAGCTGACGCTATGGCAACAATAGGTTCACTCCTCGACATTCCACAAAACATTCCCAAATATGCATTCCTCATGGAGCAACTACTTATACCAGCATTTTATATCCTAAAATTAGAACTTGTTTGTGATGTTGTTGGTCCTAACTCGCCATGGTACTAAGATATGTTTTCCTATATCCAACATGGTATCATACCCTCTGATTTAATGACAAACCAAAAGAAAAACTTTGTCTATAGAACTTCTTGATTCACCATCTTAGGAGATACCCTATACAAGCAAAGTCTAGATGGTATATTACTTTGATGTCTCAATGTGGATGAAGCACAAACCACTTTATAAGAAGTGCATGAAGGTATTTGTGGGTCTCACTCCAGTGGACCTAATCTAGTACAAAAATTACTGAGAATAGGATATTATTGGACCTCAATAGAAAAATAATCCATCTATTTCTCACGAAAATGTCTCCAATTTCAACATCATAGTGATCTTGTTCATGCACCAACATAGGAGCTATACCCTATAACAATTCCATGGCCTTTCTCACAATGGGGATTAGACTTGATAGGAAATATATCTCCTGCTTCATCCAATGGGTAAAAGTCCATTATCTTTGCAACAAAATACTTCACAAAGTGGATGGAAGCCATTCCATTAACCTATGTCATAGGAAATCAAATAAAATTTCAATCTATAACATAATCTATCTATTAGCACTATCCCCACACTATCCCATACTATCACTAAGGAAACGGTCAAGATGAAGCATCCAATAAAACCATTCTAAAAATATTGAAAAAGAATTTTAATGATGTCAATCGTGATTGGTATTTGTAGTTAAATCTAGCCTTATGGGCTTATTGAACTAGCATCCATACACCTAGGGGTGCCACACCATTTTCCTTGGTCTACAGATTTTAAGCAATCCTACCTATTGAAGTTGAGATCCCCTCACTGTGAATATCCTTGAAAGGCATGGTCAATAATGAGGAACATCAAGTGTCCAGATTGATTGAGTTGGAACTCCTAGATGAAAGGAATTTGAGTGTGTTAAACCATCTTCAGGTTTATCAAAATCAGCTACAACAAAAATATCAAGAAAAAAAAATTTCAAGTTGGTGACCTAGTGTTGAAAGAGAATCAAAAGATCCAACTAAATTAGGATGGGAAGGGAAAGTTTGAACCAAACTGGTTAGGACATTTCATCATAACAACAAGCTATGGCTTTAGGTCATATCAATTGGCTACTCATGAAGGAGAAACTTTAGCCAAACCTCTAAATAGCAGCCATCTCAAAAAGTTTTATACTTGAACACATCATAATATCCCAAGCAAAAAAAGAAAAAAAATCAAAAGTAAGAAAAAAAGTAAAGAGAAATAAAATGTTATTTTAGTGAAAACCACCTTGTAGTGCTTCTAGAACTGGTACCATAGTGAAAACCTAGAAAATAGGTGCTACATTTGAATAAGACTGCATCTCTATCTATTATTACTATCTATAACATTCACCCCATCCATCTCATAATAAAATGCACCACAAACCATGGCTCGATGACTGATCTCAAGAGTTGAATCTTACTACACTATAAAAATCCATCTCCCCTAATAGACATAATCTTGTTTTGAACTAGGGGCAACTTCCTAAAATTTGGTAGCAAATTAGATCCTTGTACATCCCATCATGATCAAAAACTATCAAAAACTAAAAACATATAGAAAATAAACAAAATAAAAAACAATGTCAAAAATATCAAAATCACAAAAACATTTTTATACTTTGAGTCCATACCAATCAAACTACATGGTCTTTACGCATATAACATAGGCAAGGATAATCTATGTTCAGCCCCTGAGGCCCTAGGTCAGTCCCCTTAGGTGTTCGTCATGGTCTTTAAACTTTATCAAAAATCCAAAAACATTCAAAAAATTAGAAAAGGTCAAAAACACACTCCTATCAAACAAGCGAACTACGAGCCTCTATGTGTATAACGTAGGCAAGGCCATCACTGAGGCCCTAGGTTAGTCCCCCAAAAACAAAAAGAAAACATTTAGATATATTGTCTTGAAATCCAAAACATTCATGAAATATAGAAAACTCCAAAAATAGTGTCAGTCAATACAGTCAAACTACGATGTCTCTGTGTTCCTCACGTAGGCAAGGCTAATCTCTTATCAACCCTTGAGGCAGTAGGTCAGTCCCTTTAGCCCCCTATTTGTTTTTAAATTTCTCGAAAACAAAAAAAAAAACATCAAATAAATTTAAAATCTCAAAAAGGTCCTCTCCCCATTGTCATATATCCGCAATAAAATCTCAATCCATAATAAACAATCATTACATTCAACCTTTGACAAAACAATCCATAAACAAAGCAAACATCAAAATCGAAACTTCCAAAGTAAAATTGAAATGATTGGATCACTACCAAACTATAAAAATACCTAAGTATTACCTACCTATCGATAATTCATCAACATCCTAACATATATCTTAATGGATAAAACGTTCATATAGTAGACATCACCAATGGATAACATCTTGAAACATCAAACAGCTGTGGAAAGTGATACTGCATTATTTATCTTTTTATGGTCTTATCTTTTTAATTTATCTTAATATCACATTTCTAGGATCTCTCAAGGATGTCCATTAAGGATTTAGAGAGGAAGGAATGGAGATAATGATTGGTGATTTCTATTTGTTATGTTTTTTAGATGTTTTTATGACACTACCACGATGAATACTTGCTTTGTCTTATGTATGGAAGTTCTTTTGAGGAAATTCGTGTAGAAGTTGCTTGTTAGGTACTCCATAACTCTCTATGTTACTAGTCTAAAATGTTTTAACACAACTTAACCATACACTCTAACAGGGTTTTCATATGTTTGGTATGAGAAAGAATGTTCTTTGTTTATAGAGTCAAAGTTTAAACAATAGATACAAATCCACCTTGGTTATTAATACCCTAGTGCATTGTGTCTATTTGCTACATCAATAAGGATTGCTAAAGATACGAAGCCTCTATAAAAGAAAAAGAAAACTCATCTATAACTAAAAACATCAAATTTCTATCCATCTCTAAATCATGCAAACACTTCTTCTAACCAGCAGCTCCATCCTACATCACAATATCATTAATACCACATCCATCCTGCATCCACAAAATCATTAGTATATATCATCAACCATCGCATACAACATATAGAAATTTGTACATACATAATATATCATCATCCATCATATATATTATATATCATCATCCATTCTATATATCATATATCATCATCCATCGTATATATTATATATCATCATCCATCGCATAGATATATAAATCATACATCCATTCATATCATATGCATGCATCAGAGAAAGTACAAAAACATGAGAATTTATAAATCATCATCCATAATCATCTCATAAACACATAATAAATTTGAATGAAACATGGTATATCTCATATATCATCAAAAAATGAGAATGTCATATACATCATCAGGCAACATGTGTGATATCCAAATATACAAAAAATACATATATAAGAGGCCTCAATTGGATCGATGAATGTATATACAAAAAATAATTTCTACATAAGTCTCTAATATAATAAACATCATAAAAGATCAAGTAACAATTAGCCCTACTAGCCGTCTCTTGGAGGAGATCCATGTTTTTGATGGCTCTGGTGAGGAGAGGCTTGTGGAATAATTGGAGACTGATGAGGTTGTCTCACAGACTGTCCCCCAAACTCTACACTTGTTTGCATGCTCAACTCTCCAAAATGAGGTCATCTTTGAGCCCTTGACACAAAGGCCACATATAATGTATGATAATATGTACATCTTTGCAACAGTTGGTCCCGCTCAACTTGGTATTAAGCAAGGGTAATGGAGGAAGCTAATGATATCTCAAATCAACCTCTATTGACGCTTTGTAGCCAGCTCCTGCCTGAGGGCATCTCTCTCCTAATTAAATCCATCTCACTTTTTAATAAGAATGACAACCTGACCCTTGGCAACCTACCTCCATGCAATCCGTGTGTCCCTCTCAATGACCCGAGCATCCCTTTTTGTGATCAGTTGGGCTATCTATGTTGCTATAGTTGCATCCATCTATGGAGGAAGACCTTGTGGTACCTATTGATCCTGCTGCATTAGATCAAGTTGTTGTCCATCATGCTGACCTTGTTGCCTATCATGCCCCACTCTCTCTAGCTACTCTACTACAATCTTGAGTTATTGTTGCTCACCTCTTCGACCGATCACACCAACTCTCCTCTTCCCCTATCCCATAATTGGCCTGGCACCAGTAGGATCTATAAAATAAAGAGGAACACGGCAAGCCCACCACTGATCATAGTCTTGAGTAGTCCCTGGATCAGCTAAACCCACTGCCCAGCCCCATCCAAATGGGGCAAGTCATTTGAACTCGGCCATCACATCAGTAGAAGAGTCATGTGGCTCCCACAACCTAACCTCTGGATATGTCCCCCCAAAATGTGCATGATAATCATCATTGAAACATGTCTACCGCTCTCCAAACTAACGGACAACCTGATCAGGTAAGTAACTCTTAAGAAGAGAATCCACATGGCCTATCAACCACCATGTCTATTGACAGTAGGGTAACTGCTCCATATCACCATGCCAGGCCTCACAGTCTAAAAATGGCCTCCAAATTAACGTAGGCATATCATCAAAAATGCCTCGCTAGTAGGGTAACCGACCAGGAAAAGTATAATGCATGAAATTTGAATATCTATGAGTATGGATCCTCTGGATCTCAATCCATAACACCATCTAGCCTCGCCATTGGGGTATGCTCCCAGACCCATATATGCAATAGTGTCATACCAGTGAAGATAGAACTGCCTCCACGATAGGAAACTTGGTGCATGTCTCTATATAGGTGTGCCAAAAGACATGAGCCCCACACATACCTTGTACCATGCTCTATCATCTACTCAATGTAGATGCCCCAGCTGATCGATAAATGTCTACCTCTACGATTGGGCACCACAAGCCCCATGATCAAGCCTACTAAGACCATTAATATCAGATATGCACCATCAACAAACAAAGACAATTCTATCTCCAAGTCCACCACATAAAGCCATCGAATTCCACGTACACACTGCATGGCCAAAGTACCCTACCTAACATCATAAGTCACAAGCTTGTCTCGAATAGGGATATGGAGAATCCTCCACAAATCCTATAGTGTAATGGTCACCTTGTCGATCAGCATGCGGAAGGACAATGACTCTGAATTCCATCTCTCTACAAGGGCGGTAATCGTGGCCCTATGGCATCGTATCTCGAGCATGTAACATATATGACATAGACGTATGGCATCCAAAAAGTCTCTCTCAACCTTAAAGAAACCAATGAGCAAGTCGAACAATTGTTGCGACCATCGCTCTCTTGAATACAATGGTTTTAGAATCGCCTGCAAACATTCAACCCATGACATCAATAATTTGCTAGAAAATCAAATTACGAACCTAATCCTACAAACAAACTAGCCAAATCATACAATTTTGACAATAACGGGCCTTTTTTAACAATAGTGAGCATTTTAAACAATAATGGCTATGCTATTAACAATAGAAAACATTTTAAATGATAATGGTCTTGTTTTTTACAATAGCAATTATTTTAGACAATAGTAGAAAAATTGACAAAAGTGAGCAGATTTCACGATAGCGCACAAAATTTACAAAAGCGGTCATTTTATAAAGAGAAAAATAATAGCTAACATTTTAAGTGATAGCGATAAACAAAAGCGAACATTTTAAACGATAGCGAACAATAAAAATTGAAGTGGTAGAGAAAAATGAAAGTGGTAAAACCAAAAAGTACGAAAGCAGTAAAACTGAGACAAAAGTGGCAAAATCATGAAATTGTCGCTATCCTTAAAAACGTTTTCTAGCATTAACTACACAAAAATGAAAAGATGAAAACAAGAAAGGAAGAGATACATACCACAATGCTTGGGCTAGCTAGCCTCTTGATGTCATGAACCACCTCTGCACAGTGTGGGGCATCCGAAATCCTCAACATCTTGACTCGACCATCGTAAAAGCAAGATCTCCAAAGACAAGAATTCACCAAGGGCTAAGAGTGCAAATGAGAAAAAATGAACACTAAATTCCTATTTTTACCCCCTAAGCCCTATTTTTTTACCTTGGAAACCCTCCTAGGTTAAAATTAAGAGTACCCTGAAACATCTGAAACCATTAACGAGGGTCCTATAGCCTAAATTTTCATCCTCTACACATCTAAATTGCAATGAAACCTTGTCATGAGCCCAACCCGAAAATTAATTTTTTTGGCCAACCTCTCGAGGGGGTAGCCCAGAATTGTATTATATTTTTGTTGATTGTTAGGGCATAATGGGGCATATAATTTTTTTTAAATTTTGAACTTAACATCAAATTCTTTAAAACAAAACAACCAACACTTTGTCTCAAAGAGCGGTAAAATGTAAACATGTAAAAATGACCTAACTCATATCACGCATCCTAAATGACATTTTTCCATTATCGACATCATTATCATTAATCTAATTACATCTCACATCATTTGCATCATTAAACCTTATTTTCCTCTATTAATTGAATAATATTAAATTATTTAATTAATTCACTAAATAATTCACTATTTTAATCATTAATTTAACTTTATTCCTTTTGATTAATTAAATAAACACAATTTTTTAATTATATCGCTAATATAACCTATACTCCTAAATCAATTAAATTTTTGTCATTTACTTTTAATTAAGTCACTTTCCCCTCTCTAAACTTGAATAATTAAATTAATTATTCAACATCATTCAGCATGGTCAACAAACAAATACAACTTTATTTGTTAAATTCAAACATGAATTGCATGTTCATCTCTAAATATTAATTAATCATTCAATTAATTAATTATCCTCGCCTCTTTTGTGATTGAGCAAATCATTACCACTGATTTCTCACTCTAATTGTCTAACTAACCCATCTATTTCCTAACTAACCCATCTATTTCCTAACTAACCCATCTATTCTTCAATCCCACTAACCACTCAGCTTGATTTCGTCAATCCCATAGATTATGCAATCTAAATCCTCTAATTATGCAATTAAAATCCTTAATTGTATCAATCACAAAAGCTAACTGAGCAATCTAATTCCTCTCAACAGTTCTCAACTGTCGATCGTGATCTTTTTTAACTAAATCTTGATCGTTCATCTCAAAACATGAAATCTATAAAATAATCTTCTACCTTCTCATAAATCATCTAGAATTTTCACAGTGAAGCATTGAACAACTGATTCTTGAGCATATTGAGAATTGTTACCCTCATATTCTAGTTAACCATTATTAATGCACTTTGAAGCTTTTGCAACAACAACAATGGAGGCTTTGTATTGAATCAAGCAATCTAACATCCAAACGTTAATACAAACACAACTCTAACATGGGATGGTAACGTTTTAAGGTTTTGGATTTAATTTATGTTATCTTTAGGATTACATTGTTTGTTGATTTTGTTATTTTAGAACTTCATTTCATGAGTATGGTTGGAATTTAATCTTCTTTTGAATTGATTTAGTTTAATCCATTCCTTTTTTTCCTATGTTATTCCCCCCCTTACATTAATTGACATGCCCAGTGGGACCTAGGTACTTAACACTAATGTTTTCATGAGTTTATTTGAGTAGCTACAAGTTCTGGAATGTTGATGTTCTTTTCTGAAATGTTGTTGATAATTTTCACGTAGAAGCCCCATAAATTTCAAGTAATTGTTGTCACGTTCTTACCGTAGTTGTACTTTTTTCAACCGTTATTGTACTAAACAGGTGCACTATTGACTTTTTTAACCGCTATTGTCTTGCAAGTTTCTAACATAGTTGATTTTTACAGGGCCGCTATTGTCTCTAATAGGTCTACAATCATACTTTTTTGGACCGCTATTGTTTAGCTTGGCTACAGTTGTTCCAAAAAAAAAATTGCTATTGTACTAAAGATTGCCGCTATTGTCCTATTTTTCATTTTGTTTCAATCTGTAGGTTTTTCTTTTGATTTTTCAATTGGCCTAACCCTAACAAGTGACTCTTTGTTGTGTTTATGAGATTCTAATATTGTTGGTGTAGCCCTTGTAGGAGTATGGCACATATTTTCATGAGAACAACTAATTGTTTGATTGCAGGGTTGGCGAATAGTCCAATTCCATTTCGATTTTAAAGCTTTCTTAGTTAAAGACACATTTCAATTGGTTTTTAAAATTAAACCCACAACTTTCACATTTCAATTGGTGCTTAAAATTGAACAAGGCAGATTTCATATTTCACTTTGGTGCTTAAAATTGAAGGAAAACTCTCACATTTCAATTGATGCTTGTTAAAACTAAACCTACAACTATCATATTTTAATTGGTGCTTAAAAATGAACAAGAAAAATCTCATATTTCACTTTGGTGCTTAAGAATTAAACAGGGCAACTCACACATTTCAATTAGTGCTCCTAAAAATAACTATTTTTCATTTTGACATTTTTAAAAGCAAACGTAGATTCATTTGTTGACCCTTTAAGAGGAACAACACAATTAGAAACATTTCATTTGGTGTTATAAAATTGAAAAAATCAATTTTTATTTTCACATTGATATATCTTGTTTGAAGTATAAAACACTTTGAAATTAGTGTACTTAAAAATTGAATTGGTATCTTTTCACACTTGAAATTTTGGGCTTAAAAAGAAACTGCTATGAATTGTATATTGTGTTCACCATGCTTGGAAAACCAAGTGTGTATCCTCTGCCCTCACATATTTTGATGATCTTGGGTGATGAAAAGCACTTTGGGTTTGGCAATCATTTATTTTCAGCATCACCTTTAGATCGGGCCTGCATTGAGATACATCCTGCTCTAGAGAACTCAAGGTAACTCAAAGCGGTATTTCCCTCAGGCCACTATATAAATCAATCAAGGTTAAACACCAAGATCTAAACGACGATTACTTGGTCAACAGTTTTGTTTAGAATGGGGATGTACCTTTAGGTATATAGGCCCCCTAGTAGTAGTGGTTAAAGCTTTAAGTAGCTTGCTAGATGTTAGCTAGGCATTGATTCCCCTGAGCAGTGACTAAGAAATTTATAGTAGAAAGCCACCCTTTGCTTGAGATATTCTACTTGGTGACATGATTTAGTGCAAGAGATGCACACCGTACTCTAAAGAACTTTACTCACCATATGAACTCCCTTGAATTGAGACGGAAATCTTTGGCTTGTATATGTTACTTGTAGCTTGCTACTTGTATATGTTACGTGTAGCTTGCTACTTGTATATGTTACTTGTAGCTTGCTAATTGTAACTTTCCAGGGAGAGGGTGATTGGGTCATCCTTCCATTCTTAGAGGCCCCTATCTATCCATTCTCAAAATAATTAAGTGTATAAACTCAAAAGGGTGTCCTTACCTTACTTCAAAGGATCTTCCAAGTTGTGGGCCTAAAAGTGTCACCATTGGCCAATTTAACCTTAGGGATAATATTGCTTGATATGGTTTGATGTTGTTACTAGTTTAAACATGGGCTAATTTTGACCCCTTATCATCAAAATGTTACAGTAATTTTTTTACACTTTGATTGATGTGCTTTATCACTTGCCAAATCTCAGACAAATATTCTCAAAGCAATCAAATCCACGAAAAATCTCAAAATTACAAACTTGTCCAAACTGTTATTAAACAAAAACCTAAAAAAATTGGAAACAAGGCCACTATTGACATTTATGTCACTTTTGTCCTGAGTTTTGTCCACTATTGTCCTAAGTTTTAGCCGCTATTGACCTAAAGAATTTTTATTTTGACAAAACTTTTGATATTCTCTTCACTATTTCATCAGTCTAGAAAAATTGAAACAAAGATCGCTTTTGATAAATTTTCCACAGTTGTCCTAAAAAAAATCAACTACTACTATCATAAATAGGACTGCTTCTATCAAAATTACCACTATTATTTTTTCTATTGACAGTCACAACTAGAAATAGAGACTGCTATTGCTCAAAGTTTGACCATTGTTGTCCTAACTTCCAACTGCTACTATTCTAAAGATTGCCACTATTGTCTTATTTTCTAGTGCAAATCATAAATTGATCCAAAATTGGTTATTCATCCATCTTTTGAAAACAAAAACAGTCAAGACATCCAAACAATTCATATTTGCATCTTTCCATATCCATTTACAAATTAAAACAATCAACCTAGTTTTAGGATTCAAATCAAACACAACTTGGATTATTCCTGTATACATCTAAAAATGGTCACACTAAATCAAGCCGGATAATTAATTAAATATGAATTATTTAATTAATCTTCTAAAGTCATCTACATATAAATAAATTTAATTATTTATTTATATCGTTCACTTTCTAATTCTTCTAATTTAATTAAATAAATAAATTTATTTAATTATTACCATTTTCTATCTTCCTCTTAATTAATTAAATAAATTTCATAATTTATTTATACTAATTATCATAAGTTTGAATTTTAAATTCAAATAAAAGAATATTCTTCCAAATTCATTATTTCTAATTCTTCACTTCACATTTAATTAAATATTTAATTAAAAACTTTCCACAATTCACACATAATTAAATATTAATTATTTAATTATGAAAACTCCTAAATTTATTGTCACATATAATTAAATAACTTAATTATTTAATTATGGATTTATCCTCAACTACCAACTAACTCCTCATAACTAAAATGCATAAATGACAACTTTCCTTCATTTTTGAATGGAAAAGTTTGTGTAGGAGGAAACATTTCCCATCTTTTTCTCAACTTCCAAAATCTCTCACCGTTCATCTTGACAAGCTTGATTTCAATCGTCGATCTTTTCCAACTAGGCTTTTGCCTCCAGAGACTATAAATACAGCCTCTTTGTACTTTGAAAAGGATCCCAAAATCTAGCAAATATAGCATGAGCATTATAGTTGTATTTTATCCAGCATTTAGCAATCTTGTTTTCTTAAGCATAGAATCTTATCTTTCATAGCATTTTAGCTTCATATCTTAGCTTAATCATATCATTTAGCAATAGAAACACATTTTTTGTCTAATCTTGTTCTCTAAGTTGTCATTCTACCAAGTTGTTGCTTACACCAACTGAGAGCCAGCAAGCTTACATCGAAACCTTGGAGATAGAGGACAATGGGACGTCTTTGAAGAAACTGTTGTTTTTAGAGTTTGTTTGTCTTTAAATTAGTTTTCTTTAATATAATGTCGCATTGGTGTGTTTGTTTATCTTTTTAGTTAATCCACATATTCACACACACATTTTTGGTGCCCACCGTGGGGCCCTTGCCCCATTTTTAATTTTTTTATTATAAGTTTTCTGGTAGGTTACGGACTAGACTCACAGTTTAGCACATACGAGACATGTTTTAATGCTTCCCTGGAAAATTTTAGTGCATACGAGGACGGTTTTAGTGCATTGACGCTCTATTTTAGCACATATCCCTATTCTTTTAGTGCATTTACGTTCTGTTATAGCGCATACCTGAATTTCTTTTAGCGCATTTATGCTCTATTTTAGCGCATTTATGTGTTATTTTAGCGCATCCAGGGGACTGTAACAACAAAAAATCTAAAAATCTGAAAAAGTGCAATAAAAATAAATGGTGAAAACCTGGGAAATAGGCGCTATTTGTGATTTAGTTGGATCTTCCATCTATTAGGTTACATTCTGCATTGTTCATTTATAGCCATTTGTATCAGCATCAAATCCATCCTTTACCATCATATTTGTATCATGTGCACATTTCCTTGAGATGACAAGGATTTCATCATGGCTTGATGATCATTGCTTATTCCTAATAGTAGGTTGTGTCTAATATGGAGTCAAGGTGCAAAATTTTTGGGGACAATAAGCTTTTGAACTTTTTGGCAGACAAACGGCAACATGTGTCAAGTATTAGAATATCAAATCAACAATCAAATATCCAATCAAGCCTAGTCAAAGTAGTTATGAGACATGAAACTGAACCAAACTAGATATTCTTAATCTAAATAAAATGAATGAAACACTTAAAGCATAATTTGAACTGTTGTTTTGAAATTTGATGACATCATATTTCTAGAGTGACTCAATGATGTATTGAACTAGAGTTGCAAGGAAGGAATATGATTTTTATTGATTTTTGTCTATAAGTTAATCATTATGACTGTGCAGTCGCGAGACATGGTTTACAAAAGTATCATTGATGAAATTTCAGGATTTGCATAGGAAAAGGATTAACTTCTGTCTGTTTATGCAAGCAATACTCAGGTCATCTCGGTTCAATTATACCTCGATGCTTGTATTAACTTGCTATATCAAACATCATGAAAGTTGTACTCAGGTCATTATCAGGGCAAATCTACCCTATGATGCTTGTACTAAATTTTAACATATAAAAAGGCTCAATGATAGAAATCAAGCATAAAATTGGTTCACAGAATGACAACAGTGAGTGGTTCATTTTGCATAGTTAGGATTGCATGATTCATATAGATTGCATTCATTTTACGGTTGTGTAATAGATTTTTGGAGGTTGGCAAAGATACATATCTCTTTTGAAACAAAGATTGAGTACACTTGGCCATTGGCAAAAATCATTTTTTTCATCATTATTAGTTGCATATCATTTTCATATCATCTTTTGCATTTCATTTTTACATTAATTGCATTATCATTTTCATCCTCATATCATTATCATTTTTAGTTTCATATCATTTTTCATTCCATTTTGCATTTTGTATTATATTTTGTGTTATCTTTTACATGTCATAACATTATTCATATCAGCTCATTATCATTATCATTATCATTTTTACCAAGGGGATTCATTTTCACATCATTTTAGCATTCATTCATCATCCATTTTTCATATACATACCATGTTCATTATCATTATTATTTTTCATTCTCATATTGTCACATTGTTTTTATCACATCATTCATATGACTTATCATTTCATTATCATATTAGCATATCATATCATACATTTTCACAATTGCATTATCATTTGCATATCATCATTTTCCATAATCATTTCATTATCATATTATCTCATTATTTCATATCATTTTCACGTCATTTTCATGTCATTCTTTTTCATTATCTTGCACATCATTTATCATCTCATCATTTCATATCATTTCACATCACTTACATATTATAATTTTCACATTCATATAGATTATCATTATTCTTATACATCATTTTCATATTAATTTGCATATCATTGTTCGTCTCATCATTTCACTATCATTTAGCATATCATATTTTCACATCATTTTATCATTATCCTTAACATGGAATTTTCATTATCAGATGCATTTTTTTTTACATCATTAGGCATAAACATACATCGAAAAGAATAAAATATAGGCATTTGAATCCATTTCATCATTTTGCATCCATCATCAATACATTTTCCATACATCATACAAAATCATAAAAATATCATTAACATTTCATTTTCATCATCCATCATAATATATGTTGCATATTCATCAATCATAAAGCATATAAACATCATCATCATTATTCATATCATGTCCATAAACCATCATAAGAGAGATAGCATCATGCAAAAGTCATCATCCATAAAAATGCATCATCATAATCATAAGCAACATGGCATATAGATCCATCATAGCATAATCAAAGACACATGCATATTGAAACCACTGTTGCATATCATATAAATCTCATCAAAATAAATGTCCAAGGGTACAATGATATCAAATGTCCAAGAGAGATACATAAAATGTGACAAAAATGGTGTATATAGACTCATCACTGAGGAGCATCTATGTGGGGGCCATGACTACTGCTACCGCCAGAGGTAGTAGGTCTCATTGGATCTCTGCCACTGGTGCCCCCTATCTCTCATCTGATAGGTTGACCCACACTCTTGGTGTGACTGTGTGAGTGGGTGTGAGATCTAGTGCCTGACTGGGTATAGGTTACCCTCTGCTCAAGAGGCACTACCTCATGATATCTCATCTAGTAGAACTCACACTCTCTGACAGTCTCCACTCCCTCTATGAAAACCTCTTTGATAGAGGTACCCTGTATTGATCTTAGCAGTCTCTCTGCTATCCCCTTTGCCTGTTGGTAGCATTATCTGAAGCTATCCCTCTCTGCCATCAGCTAGGCTATCTGTGGGTCTGGGGGTGGTGGTTGTGCCATCTTTGTCTATAACTGAGTGATGATGGCCTAAGCCTATTCTAGTTGGCTTTGGAGAGCCTGTACCTGTATCTGCAAGGTATCAATTTGTCCCTATTGCTCTCATGATGGCACCCTGATCGTAATGTTTGAAGTGCCCATAGCTGGCTGCTCCACTACTCTCACTGTCTTGGGCCTCGTCCTGAATGAGACGTCAAAGAAGAATCTTTTCCCACCACCCCCATCATCCCCATCATCATCCTCATCATTATCCTCCTCCCCCTCATCTCTATCTATGTCCATATCCTGGCCACCACCCACATCCTCTCCTCCTCCTCCGGCAAGCTGTTTTGCCTCTGCCTCTGCCTGTACCCCTGGTTGTTCCAGTGACTCCCTCTATACCCTTTGTACTATTGAACCACTTAATAATGGGGCAGGCTCATCTGGACTAGTCAGCCTCGGGAATGGATGTGTATGGAAGTATGCGGCATACTCCTCAGTCATCTAGGCATCCAAAATATCTAGCCTATACTCCCAAAACTTTGGCTATAACCCAAGATACTTAGCCCTGGCTACCTCAAGGTATAAAGGGACCCCACTCCACCACATCCTCTCATCGCCTAGCATAATGGGCCACACCCTGTGGCATCATCTGCACTCGGCCAAACTATCTAAGCATCTGCATAACCAAAAATCTCTCAATGATAAAGGGAGTCCTCCTAATCAAATATCTCACTATGCCATAGTACGGTGGCTCAATATCATCTGAATTCCAGGCCTCGCAGTCAACATACGACCTCTAGATCACTATATCCATATCATCCAACACTCTCCTCTAGTACTCTAACTTGTCTAGCCTAGGCTAGACAAGTGGACCTGTGTAAGCATAAACGTAAGGACAGTTGATGGGATGATCTCTCCTTGCAAAGGGGCGGGTGATGGCAATATGCTCCCATGCCCAAATCTGAAGCAGTGTCATCCTAGAAGATATACTCTTCCCATCTGTATATACCACCTGATGTAGATCATGGTATAGATGGGCTAACATACATGAACCCCATGTGCATCTGGTCTGATGAAGTATCATGTCCTCCAATATCTGACCCCAACCAATCGACAGTCCCTTCGACCTGCGGTCGGGACATAGGAAACCACCAATGAAACCAGCCAAAATTGAAGGAAGTGTGGCATAACCCTAAACCATCTCCCTCTAAAGGATCTCATAACCGCAAATGTGCGGGTCTTGGAATACTCTCTACAGTGCCTCAATCCCCCCAATCTCCTTGTGGTCATAGACCACAATCTCACCGATTATAGGGATCCCTAGATCTTGTACACATCCTTGAGTGTAACGGTGATCTCTCTAGTAGGCAAGTGAAAAGCGTTATGCTCATTATGTCATCGCTCAGCTAAAGTAGTCAACAGTTCCCTATTAACCCTATATTGTGGGATCCTCAGAAGCGAACCCAAACCACATCTAGAAATCACCCCAACCTCTATCTGGGACAATTCAGGAATCATATAATCCCAAGTGCAAGGAAACCTCTCTCTGATCTAGAGGATTTTAAAATCCTCCTATACATTGTATCCATATCAACCAATCAAATCATCAGAATAGTGCATCAATCGAAAAATTAAACAATCATGTCAAATCATATCAGGCAATCGAATCATATCATCATTACTATTCGTTTTTCATTTTGGAAAGCAAATCAATCATTACTATTTGTTTTTCATCGAACATGAAAGAAAATTTATCAAATCAGCAACATATTAGTATCAAATCATCACTTTACTATTTATTTTTCATCACGCATGAAGACAAATTTAACAGCCAATCGGCTCACATCATCATCTGTACTATTTTTTTTTCATTTTGGAAAGCAAATTTATCAGAATCAATAATCATTTTACTATTTGTTTTCAACACAAGAACAAATTTATCAAATCATCATCAAAATCAATTCAATCAACCTTGATGCTACTCAAATTCATCAAATCAGTTGTCTACTATAGCAACGAACATCAAGCAATCATCAATTCTTCCTCAAAAATTCAAAATTAGCTAAATTACATGGATGTGCTAAAATAGACTATCAATGCGCTAAATCAGCAAATGCACTAGTTTATCCATGAATATTCTAAAATAGAGGCTAAAAATGCTAATCTATCATATGCGCTACTCTATCAGGTAAATGTGCTAGACTATCAAATGCGCTAGAGCCCTAAGTCTATGCGCTAATTGAGCATCCTATGCATGAGCTTCAAACCAATGCGCTAATCAATCAACCCTATGCGCTAAATCAGTCAACGCGCTAATCTATCACCTAAATACGCTAGTCTACGGCTTGGATGCGCTAACCTATATGCACTATTCTACCTAATCTATATGCTAAATGACGGCTCGTATTCGCTAAAATGCAATTTTATGCACTAAAACGCAACTTTATGAGCTAAAACTGAATTTCAAATTTCAAAAAAAATTAAAAAATTCAAGCAAAATTCATAAAGGGTTGTACGATATTACCGGAGGTCCATCTATTGTTGGTCACTGATGACGTCGAACCTGCTCGAATCTGTGGCACTCGTAATGGATCGGCATCTCGAATTCTCCTCTTGCAGAGCTTTGTTTTCACCAAATGCAATTGTTCAAATGAAAAGGACTTTTACCTTTTTCCACCTTTTAAGGGGGTAAATAAGGTAAGGTTATTTTTATTTTTCACCATGCAGATTGCTATTTCAGGAGATAAATCGTTGAAACAACATCAAATCTCTCGACATTTTTGAATTATCATCAACATCTTCAAACTCGCAGTTTATCTCCCGAGGAGGCATATAGCATCATCAACCAATTTTTCAAAGTCAAGGGCAAAAATTTTGTTATCTAAATTTTTCTTTGAAGCAATGCATAAAACACATCACTTCAAAGAGGGGCAAAATGTATACATCTAAAAATGGTCACACTAAATCAAGCCGAATAATTAATTAAATATGAATTATTTAATTAATCTTCTAAAGTCATCTACATATAAATAAATTTAATTATTTATTTATATTGTTCACTTTCTAATTCTTCTAAATTAATTAAATAAATAAGTTTATTTAATTATTACCATTTTCTATCTTCCTCTTAATTAATTAAATAAATTTCATAATTTATTTATACTAATTATCATAAGTTTGAATTTTAAATTCAAATAAAAGAATATTCTTCCAAATTCATTATTTCTAATTCTTCACTTCACGTTTAATTAAATATTTTAAATATTTAACTAAACACTTTCCTCAATTCACACATACATATAATTAAATAACTTAATTATTTAATTATGGATTTATCCTCAACTACCAACTAACTCCTCATAACTAAAATGCACAAATGACAACTTTTCTTCATTTTTGAATGGAAAAGGTTGTGTAGGAGGAAACATTTCCAATATTTTTCTCTAGCTTCCATCTTTTTCTCAACTTCCAAAATCTCTCACTGTTCATCTTGACAGGCTTGATTTCAACTGTCGATCTTTGCCAACTAGGCTTTTTCCTCCAAAGACTCTATAAATATAGCCTCTTTGTGCTTTGAAAAGGATCCCAAAATCTAGCAAATGTAGCATGAGCATTATAGTTGCATTTTATCCAGCATTTAGCAATCTTGTTTTCTTAAGCATATCATCTTATCTTTCATAGCATTTTAGCTTAATCATATCATTTAGCAATAGACACACATTTTTTGCATAATCTCATTCTCTAAGTTGTCATTCTACCAAGCTGCTACTTACACCAACTAAGAGCCAGCAAGCTTACATCGAATCCTTGGAGATAGAGGACAATGGGACATCTTTGAAGAAACTGTTGTTTTTAGAGTTTGTTTGTCTTTAAATTAGTTTTCTTTAATATAATGTCACATTGGTGTGTTTGTTTATCTTTTTAGTTAATCCACATATTCACACACATAATTCCCTTGCTCTCAATTTCTAAGATATTAACATTTGCTTGCAACCTCAATGCTAGTTCAAGTAGATCAACATATCCTCTAGAAAACATAATAAAATATCGATCCAAGTTTCATAAATTTTGAGTCTCAAAATTAGCATCATCTTAAAAGCATCCACCAAACATCACTCATACTTTAGGGTCTTGATTATCAAAATCCATAGAAAAACATCAATGCCTTTTGTTCAAAATGTTTCTTTTACATCATCTTCATTCATCATTTTAAAATAGAAAATCATAAAAACAAAACACCATTTCATTTCATAATTAGTGATCATAAAAATCCCAAGGGTCTTGAACTTGTTTATTACAATTGTGAGATCCCAACACAAGACAAAGATGGAAGCCAACAAAGGTAGTTCAAGTGCACCTATGACAAATACCACTAATGAGGAAACCCAACCATGGGGTTACAAACCAAATTACCTTACAACTCCTCAGAGAGAACCCCCATTTTAAGAAAACAAAGATCAACCACCTAGTGAGGCAGAAATACTTCTTAGACATCAAGAAGGAATTGATAGACAACACCAACACCAACCTCATGATTCTCAAACTTACACCGTAGAAGAAGATGAAACCTACAAGTTGGAAAACACTCGGTGTTATGAAACCTATAAACCACATACTGTTTTAAAACTTTAAAACATGTAAGAAACCAATTGGTTAGTCACCCATCACCTCAGTTTGTTTTGTTTTATGTGTCTCCCACCTACAAATCCTCCCAGATCTCTCCACCCTTTAGCTTTCAACAAGCAGAAGGAAATAAGTGAACACCCACTGTGTTTTGCAACCTGCAAGTTTTTTGTGCATTCATTTGTCAATCATATTAAGAAATTAAAATGTAATTTTTACTATAAATAACAGTTGTAATAAATTTTTAAGGTGACTTTCATTGTATTTTTACTGTGTTAAGAACATGTTTTCATTACATTCATGATGTCTATGAAATTACAGGTTGCAAAACACTTGGTGTTATGAAGCTTGCAAGCCACATATTGATTTGAAATTGTAAAACACATGAGAAACCAATTGGTTGGTCACCCCTCACCTCAATTTGGTTTACTTTATATGTCCCCCACCTGCAACTCCTCCCCAAGCTCTCCACCCTTTAGATTTCAACAAGCACAAGGAAATAACTAAAGACCCTCTCTCTTTTGCAACCTAGAATTATTTTTGTGCATTTATTTGTTTTTTATTAGAGGTAAAGAAGGTTTTGAAGGGGCCTCAAAACTCCTTACAAAAAATAATTTTTTTTAAAGATAACCACATAGATCAACAAATAGCCAACACATATCAAAACATCAGCATAATTGTTGCCAAAAAGGAGGAACAAGAACAAGAACTAAAAATTCTTCAGAATATTGGTAGCCTCCATGTCACTTTCAATTATCTTTTGATGCACATCCATAACTTCAAAAATATCTTTGATAAGGACCCCAACTTGTAACTTAGTCTTGTTGCGGGTCTTAGCATCGGGCCCCAAAACATCTACCTCTTTAATCAAAACATTGAATGTGAACCAACAACATTCTCATCAATAGCCTTACCAACCGAAGCTTCCTCCATCACCTACCTATTCCTAAAAAACTTCCTTATCACCAAGAGCTTCCTCCATCCATTTCTTAGCCTTGTCATTGATGATAGTAAGGCCCTTCACTTCATTCCTCATTATGGACTATTAGAAAATAGATCAATATTTTTTTTACAACTACTTAACCTATATCAATTTATATGTAACAAGGAAATGTGGCCTATTGACAATAGTAATTTCTTTTTGTTAGTCATTATGAGCTTCTAGTTGGTATTATAGTTTCTTAATTTTAAGAAAATTTTAAAATTTAAATAGTCACTTCAACAACCTTATCCAACTTCATGTTAACCCGTTCCATCGTCTCTTCCAAGGTCACAATCCTTTGTTCAAAAATTTACTTCAGCTTAAGCATCTCCTATGCAACAATATTTAAAGCATCAAACAACTGGTCAACTTGATTCTATAGAGAGGACTCTAAAGTTTCCCCGGCTTTACTCACAGCCCCCCGAACCTTTACATTGGTCATATTAAGCTCATAGAAAGCCCATTTGAACAATCTAAATAGGGAGATAGTACCCTCCTTCGCCAGACCCAAAATATTAGGTAGATCCTCCCGGTTAAAATTAAACACATCCATGGCCTCAGCTTCACTCTCCTAGGAGATACTATTCATTTCTTGGTGATCAATTACCTATTTCCCTTTAGCCCCAGCCCCAGCCACTGACATCTATATTTTATGAAGAGAGCTCACAATTTCATTTGCAACAATCCTCCTATTCTTCTTCTCCTTCCCCTCATCAAGGGTATCCATTATATCCTTCTCGCCAACAAAATTACGAGGAGAATCAACAAACTCCTCCTACACAGGGCTACTAGTTTGCTTCACCAACTTCTTTTTACTTCCATCCTTCAAACCCTTTTTTCTCTTAGACCCCAAAATAGGGGGCATAGGAGTCTTATCCCCAACAACAACTTTCAAATATTTCAAGAGGGTTGAGGGAGAACCTATCCCAATTTTATAGGGTTTGTCACCAACCCCCCCTCACTGCAAGTTTCATAATTTTCCAAAGCAGGGGTAGGTTTACTTTTTTTTCCACTCTTATCAGGAGCAGGGGACTATGAATAACCTTTCATAGAAGTCTCAAACTCAGGTTCATAATCCTCATCCTCTTCTGACCTAGACTCTGTTGGCATATGGCTGAAGAGATTGGCTTGTAAGTGTTGTCATTGATGGAAACCCAAGTTAGGCAACTCAAGTCTTGCATCCCATAGTGCAGCACAATTTTGGCTCCTACTGGCATAATAGAGTAAAGAATAGGGGATCCGGTAAAAGGCATAAAAGTTGATCTAATCATCCCATCGGACATATATTTTGGGTTGTGGATCTCTAAGGAAGGTCAGTTAAGGCTTGTAGTATCTTGATACTGATGTGCACTCACTGGTAAGTGATCTACAAGATACGGTGCACTAATTTGTTAACTATCTATGCTAGAAGGCCAACCCGGCAAAAATGGAATTCGCGGATATATAAGATAGAGTTAATTATAGGTCTCCATGTTGGATTAAGTATTATTTGGGTCCTCTCTTTGTCTTAACTAACTTTGGAGGATGCACATAAATATTTTGTGGTGGATCTAGCCAACAAGTTTAAAGTAACTTAATGTTTTATGAAGCCGGTTGTTGGATGAATAAGTCTTTGATCGTTGATATATATAAGAGATTGTTTTTATCATTTAGGTATGTATGAATGGTTTTATGAATATGAAGAAGTTTGAATTGTGAGATCCAATAGAGCAGTAATGCGAATTTGATCATAAGTGATGCAAAGAGCAGCAAAGAGCAAAACAGGGCAGAGCACAATATAAAGTCAGAAAGCAGATCCCGAATAAGATCCATGAGCTTCACCAAAACTATTACCTGGCATGATTAGATGCTATTATCTCAGTTCACCCCTCAGATGGTTTTAATTTGAATTTTGTAGATAGTAAGCTTTTTTCTTTTGAGCAGTGAGCTCTAGGTAGTGTGCTTGAATGCAAGTGCATTCCTTTTATAAATAACTATATTTTGAGTACTCAAATTATGAATTAATCTCCACCATGGTTTTTCCCCTAATAGGGTTTCCACATAAAAATTTGTGTGTCATGGTGTTGTATATGTTTACTTTGAATGCATACACCTTTTCTTTAATACAATGGTGAAATGGTTTCATGCTTTGAATGAATGGAGTTTTAATAATTGTTGAACATTGATTCAGCCCCCCTCTCAGTGTTCCCTTGAGTCCAACAATTGGTATCAGAGCGAGTTCCTCTAGAGAAGTTTTGTAGCTTGAGGTGGATCTTGGAATGTTATGGAGTCTGGTAGTCTTCAACAACAGCTTATGGTAGCTCTTAATGACCTTGATCAATCTAAAGCAGAAGTTCAAGAATTGAAAGCAAATCTTAAAGATGCTGAGAAATTAATTCAATCATTGAAGGATCGGATAGTTAAATCCAGGGTAAAGAGGAAAGATCTATGTGATCAGATACAACAAAAGGAGAATGAATATATGGATGATTCTCACCTAAATCAAACCTTGAAGGAGATAACCGAAGAATTTGAAAAGCTTTCTAGAGACAATACAAACATAAAACATGATATGGAATCTATGATGATGAAGATGAATAAAGAGATAGAAGAAAGGAAGAAAATGAGGAATACCTTGCTCAGACCCTGAAAGAGAAATTTGATGAATGCAACAAAATGAGTGGAGAATTCACTCAGTTGGAAAGTGAATTTCAAAAATCCAGAAATAATGAAGAAGAACTTGGTAAGCTAATTACTACTCTTAGGAATGATCTTGTCATTGCAAATGAATTCAAAGAAAAGTTTAAGATTATTTCAGTAAAAATTGATGAGCTAACTCAAGGACAGAAGGGTGGAAATGATAAGAGAGGTCTTGGATATGAAAAAGGAGAAAGTTCCAGATCAGGACAAAAGAATTTCAGATAGAACAGAAATGGAAGGTATTCGATAAGACAACCTAATGCACAAAAATTTAATGGATATTGTTTTTCCTATAATAAGTTCGGTCATATGATTGCTCAGTGTAGAAGTAATTTGAGGTCAAAATTTTCATCATTCTTTGGTCAATGTTTCAATTGCATAAATCTTGGTCATAAATCAACTAAATGCATAAATATGTCAAGTCACTCTATTGATAGAAGAAATGTTGAATGTAATGCATGTGAAAAGTTTGGGCATATTGCTAATCAATGTAGATTAAGAAGAAACCAATGGAATGGACAAAGAAATATTATGTCTTATAACTGTAACAAGTATGGTCATATTGCAAGATTCTGTAGAAACAAGAACACAGACAAAAGAGGTCTGGTATACAGAGACAGAAAATCAGAGAAAAATGATAAAGGAAAGGAAAATATAACTACAGATGATATCAAAGATTAGATGAAGAAGACATGGGTAAAGAAAAATGATTCTGATGTTGGAAATGATTTCGTACCGAAACCTACTTCCATTAATTCTTCCAGTAATTAGTTTGAGGCCATTGGCTTAGGAGGATTCTTACAAGAAAATATATCCTCCCCTATCTATGGATGGTACTGAAATGCAAAGAATAGTCGAAAAGATGCACTCATAGTGTACAAAAGTTTTGGATGAATTTAGCAAAGGAAATTCATAAAATTCGTAGGTCCGCAGAAGATTTTTCTTGTCATTGCCTGAGGAAAAATAGAGTCTCCAAAAAACTTAGGGAAAATGCATTTATTGCACATGTGTGGGCTATAAAAGTCAAGTCTAAGCCCTCATTTTTCACTTTGCATTACCAAAGAGAAGAAGGAGAGCACTCAATAGGTGGATTTCGGAGCAACAAAATCAAATTCATTAGAAAATCTTGGAAATTATCAAGTACTTCGAATCATTCTCGAATTCTTCATATTTCAGTGTGTAGTTGCAAACCCTAAAGCAAAATGGAAAAAATTAAAGGTTCAATCACATTAGATGAATATGATAGTGCAAAGATCAGATCTATGAGGAATTTATTACTTCCTAATGAATTAAAACAATTGAGCGAAGCCAAGCATAGAAACTTAGATATATGGAATGAGTTTTCGTACCTTGAAAATGTGGAATTCGTAAAATTTGTATTAAGCAGATTGCATGGTGATTTTCTAACTCTGGACAAACCTTACATCATCTCAAAAGATGCAATTGAGAAATTAACTGGTTTTTGCAAAGTCGGAGATGTTCCCAAGAAGAAATCTATCCAGAACAAAGAGGTCGAAACCCTAATTGGAATAATCGGAGATCAAAGAGCTCTGTTGATAGCAACAATCAAGAATCCTGTTACAAAATACATTGCACATGGCATAACCTATAAAATTTTCTCCCGAAATTGGGAAGGAGTTACATCAGTTGGCGCAGTATACATTGCTCATAAAATGATAATTGAAAGTCATGACTTTGACCTATGCAGATTGTTAAAAGATCAAATGATGGAGAATGTTCAACTAACAAAGAATTCAGGGTATCCATTCAGGTTCGACACTCTAATTATATGTCTAGTTATGTATTTTATGAATTTGTTGCCAAAAATTGACAATGTAGTATGGAAATCAAATAAACCGGTATGCACTCAAATTTACTCTTATTCTAAGAGTTTGTCTAACTGGGATTCGGAATTTGAAAATTTCTGTAAGAATGTGCTTGTAAAGTGTGGATCAGTCAATATTTCTCCTTCGGTAAGAATAATGGAAGTTGGTTCCTCTTCCGTTAGCACTAGTAGAGGATAGAAAAGAGGACAGGAAATCATTGAATATAGCCCTCCGGAAAGCAAAGTCCCAGGATTGAGGGAAAAAGGAAAGAAAAAGAAATTGTAGACATTCCAAATGAAGAATCTGAGAATCCACTGGAAAATGAATCCGGTCAAGAAGGAGGTAGTAAGGATGAAGAAGATCTGACAAAAGAAAAGCTACAACAGCTTATCCAAAGTGCAGGTGGTATGCAGAAAATTGCAAGGTTATGGTCAGTCAAACCATCATACAATCAAGACTTGATTCTGGAAGTTCTAAATGCTCATATTGAGAATTGCAAGATAAGATTGGAAAGTTTGAAGGACATTCTACCCAAAGAAATGATTGAGTGTAGCAAAGAATCAATGGGCTCTGAAGACAAAGGCAAAGAAGAAGGTGAAATTATCTCTCACCTGAAGGAACAATTTAGACTATCCCTTGCCAAGCTAAAGAATAAAATGAATGAGTTGAGACAATGCATTAACTTTTCCACAAGTATCTACAACTATTGTGTTTGTTGGACCCATGTAGTCAACAATTACAAGGAGAAGTTGGATCAGATTGAGACAAAACTTAATGACATTGGCAAAAGCTTTGACATGTCTCAGGATCTGGATGGCATTATCAGGAGAAGAATCTGAGAGTTACAAACAACTCAAATAAAAATTCAACTGTCCAAGAATGTTCTTGTAGACACCTTTTGGAAGGTAAAAGACTTAATTGAGTGTCGGCTGGAGCAGTTGGTGGAAATTCTACAAAATGGTGAAAAATTGGAAGAAGCAATCATAATTCCTAAATCTCTCATTGAGATTATCAACAAGACTTCCAAGAACAATAGCTTGATTATTAGCGTTGGAATTGCAATTGATGGCTGGAAGAAGTTTCTTCCAGAAGTGAAGAAAAACAATAAGATAAGTTTCTAAAGATAACATCAAATTGTTTTCAAGTTTTTAAAATTTTGATCAAAGGAGAATAGTTGTAAGCGTATATGTGCTAAATTTTTGAAGAATTGATGATTTTGAACACATGTTTTGTCACGTTTTGGGCATATGGCACCAATGATTTGTCATTTATGTCAAAGGGGGAGAGAATACAATAAAAAATTCTTTATAGGGGGAGAGAATGCCTTGCGAATCTCAAGGGGAGAAAGTGTAGCAAGCAGTTTGGCAGTATACCCAAAATGATTCTGACACAGTCATTTTTCACTAAGTGTTGCCATCAATTCCAAAGGGGGAGATTGTTGGCATATGGCTGAAGATATTGGCTTGTAAGTGTTGTCAATGATGGCAACCCAAGTCAGGCAACTCAAGTCTTGCATCCCATATTGCAACACAATTTTGGCTCCTACTAGCAGAACAAAGTAAAGAACACGGGATTCAATTAAAGGCATAAAAGTTGATCTATTCATCCCATCAGACATATATTTTGGGTTGTGGATCTTTGAGGAAGGTCAGTTAAGGCTTGTAGTATCTTGATACTAATGTGCACTCACTAGTAAGTGATCTACAAGATACGATGCACTAATTTGTTAACTATCTATGCTAGAAGGCCGACCCGATAAAAATGGAATTCGCGGATATATAAGATAGAATTAATTATAAGTCTCCATGTTGGATTAAGTATTACTTGGGTCCTCTCTTTGTCTTAACAGACTTTGGAGGATGTGCATAAATATTTTGTGGTGGATCTAGCCGACAATTGTAAAGTAACTTAATGTTTTATGAAGTCGACTATTGGATGAATAAGTCTTTGATCATGGATATATATAAGAGATTGTTTTTATCATTTAGGTATGTATGCATGGTTTTATGAATATGAAGAAGTGTGAATGGCGAAATCCAGCAGAGCAGTAATGCGAATTTGATCATAAGTGATATAAAGAGCAACAAAGAGCAGAATAGGGAAAAGCATAATATAAAGTCATAAAGGAAATCCCGAATAAGATCCATGAGCTTCACCAGAACTATTACCTGGCATGATTAGATGCTATTATCTTAGTTCACCCCTTAGATGGTTTTAATTTGAATTTTGTAGGCAGTAAGCCTTTTTCTTTTGAGCAGTGAGCTCTAGGCAGTGTGCTTGAATGCAAGTGCATTCCTTTTATAAACAACTATATTTTGAGTACTCAAATTGTGGATTATTCTCCACCGTGGTTTTTCCCCTAACAAGGTTTCCACGCAAAAATTTGTGTGTCATGGTGGTGTATATGTTTACTTTGAATGCATACATCTTTTCTTTAATACAATGGTGAAATGGTTTCATGCTTTGAATGAATGGAGTTTTAATAATTGTTGAACACTGATTCACCCCCCCTCTCAATGTTCCCTTGAGTCCAATAGACTCCTCATCCAAATCCACTTTCTTCTTTTTCCATTTTGAAATATTCTCAGGTTCCTCCTCCGACACAGTCTCATACGCCAATTCCAGTTTCTTTTACTTTCCTTTAGGAGCCCTCTCAGGATTCTTAGGAACCACATAAGACTTGGCATAATCCAAAATTAGGAGAACTAAACCAACATGTAGCAAATGATTTTTAAGATTTCGTTTGTGATCCTTGATTCCACTTTCTAAAGAAGCCAAAAGATAGAAAGGAAAAGAAACTTTCTTCTTGTGTCTAAAGTGATTCAAAAGAACAAAGTGATAACCATTAATGGCAGAGAACCGACCTTCCAAGGTTATATACCTATAAGTTCTTCAGTGACAGCTCCCCACAGAGCTTTGATAGAGCTGTGCAAGTAACCACCGCTTTTAGCATGCTCAAGCTTCTTTTCTTCATCCCCTTTAAAAAAGATCTGCAACACAATATTGGACTCCTTGTTGTATCTATACACCTTTCTGCCCTCAGTAGATAGAACTATAATTCTGACAATGAGGTCTTCATTAATATCAAATTCAGTTCCACCCAACTTCAGAACCCTATTATGCCAGCCCTTGAAAAACAACTCTATTGCCTTCAGATCGTTCCCATGAAGCCGCTCAAAATATAGGGTTATCCCATCCAACTGCAACCTTTCCCATACTTCGGTTTTAGATTTCAAGGTATCACAAGAAAATGGCTTAGCCATGTTTCTATCTCCACCCATGATCATAGACTTAAAAAAACCCAAGAGCTTGAGGACTTTGCAGAAAATTAGAAGAAGCCTCGAGAACAAAGGCAAGGAGATACCCACAATCCATGTGAAAATGACAAGGTGGCAAAGAATAATTATTAACCTTGAAGGCTGCCCCATACGGAGGATACTCAAATTATCAGAATCCTGAGCACGATCCAACTCACAATCACTCCAAAGGATAATTTGCCACGTGAATAGGGACATGTGAACATAATTCATAATAAAGTTGACGCCCACCTTAGCACTTTTGGAAATCATTATTAAGACAAGCAAGTGCCTCAATGGGAAGGGGATCATCCTCATCCCAAAACCTATAGCCGCTAACACCAATATTAGCAAAGACATTCGCAAGACCATTGCCCTCCCTGAACATATGAGAAATATAAAATTCATCAAATGAATTCAATATTTCAATTACATCCAATATAAGGGGTTCAACACTCCAAGAGGGGGAGTAGAATTCTTCAAGTTGTTAATAACATTTAATTAATATACCTCTAACTAAACCTTTGTAAATCCTATAGATTGAGCAATCTTCAACCCATGATAGACAGTTGAAATTTGTGCATTTATTTATTAACCATATGAAGAAATTGAAATGAAATTTGTAATGTAACTAATAGGTGCAATAAATTCTAAAGATGAATTTCATTAAAGTCTTACTATCTAAATAACAAAAGGTTTTCATTACAATCATACTATCAATGTATGATTACAGGTTGGAAAACACTAGGTGGTATAAAACTTGCAAACCGCATATTGTTGTAAAACCCTCTGCATGTAATAACCCAATTGGTTAGTCACCCCTTAGCTCAATTTGGTTAGCTTTATGTATCTCCCACCTAAATCCTTCTTGAGCTCTCCACCCTTGAGCTTTCAACAAGAAAGAATGGAATAACTAAAAACCCACTGTGTTTTCGAACATGCAATTATTTTGTGCATTTATTTTTTAATCGTATGAAGAAATTGAAATGCAATATTTTTTATTCATAAGATAATTATTTTTTTATTAAATATCAAAATAGTTTTATACCAAGTTGGGTACCTCTGTAATCAAAAAGCATTTACCCTCCCATATCAAAAATTAGAAACCAACTATTATCATGGTAGGGCCATTAATTTTGCAACATAGATTACCAATAGAAATTAACCCACAATTGTCAACCACGCATCGGTTGAAGATTTTACATTCAACAGCTAAAATTTCCAACCCTTTCTATTCCTTGGATCCCTACTTGATTGAAACATATGATACTTTAGGCATGTCAAAATATACCATTGCTCTCTCAAAAATTGATCGTTGTTGGCATATGGTAATGTATCTGTCCAACTCTAGCCCTCAAATATTATAAACCCCATCATTTCCTCATTTGGACAATTTTTTTTGCTACCTTTGCCCACCCTTCAAACATCTCTATCTGCAATAGTTTGTGAGAAATCTACAAATTCCTCCATCCACTCAAAATTTTAATATGCCTCTAGGTTCAAATAACGCTTGAAAAATCTAGTGTCATGTCCTTAATGTCCAGAATAAACGGGTACCTACTCATACCCTCAAAACAAGCAACATGTGGATTCCACATGGATGAGGGATCACTAGTACACAAACAACAATACATGACTAAATAAACTACTGAAATTGCATATAAATGACTAACTTTAGTCACGTGACTATTAGTGGTTTATTTGTAGTCATTTATAACATCACTAAATTTATGACTAAACAATTTTAGTCATTAATTTTAGTCATTAATTTTAGTCATTAATTTGGTCATTGATTTGGTTATTGATTTAGTCATTGATTTAGTCATTTATTTAGTCATGGTAGTGATTTATTTAGTCATATATTTAGTCATCAATTTATTCATATATTTAGTCATTAATTTAGTCATGGTAGTCATTACTTTAGTCATATATTTAGTCATTAATTTAGTCATTACTTTAGTCATATATTTAGTCATTACAAATCAAATATAACTTAATTAATCCTCACAAATTTATGCATATAAACTTCAAGTATCATAGATATTCAAATGTTGAAGAAGCACCATGAAATGAAGACTAAAATGCTTGAACAAATATGATTGATCAGACACAAACACAAACAAATTACAAATCAAGAGGAGCCACAACATAATATTTATGAGTGGAGAAAAAACCACTCTAAAAATTTATTTCATTAAGCCTCATTGGAAAATCAAAATCTCATTGGTTACATTCAATGTCTCAGTGACACTATACAACTTAAAAATACTATATAAACAAAATACTCCTATTTTCATATACTTATATTGTTTTCCCCTTCCTTAACTGTGGTCCTTTTGGAAGGGTAGCGACCTCCTATAAGGGCTCGACCCATTTAATCCCCTTGTAAATCCACTGATTTCCAACCGCTATTGGTTTCGGCTCCTCCAAACTCTTCCTCGCTAGTATTCACCTTTCACTTCTCCAATTTGGAGTTGCAACCTGAAAATAACGTTTCAAAATTTGCACATCAAAAACTCAAAAAAGTCAAATAATACAGAGGATAAAATTCAAACAATTTCTTTTCCTTTTCCAACTATGGCACCCTAAACTTAGGTGCTAGATATAGTGAATGTATCAAAATTAGATATAACATCCATCAAAATCATATTTGGAAGTAGATTTTTATCAAATATTGTAGTTGCAAGTTCCACTAATTAAAATAAAGATAAATAGTTTTACCTTTTTGCATCAACTAATGCAATTCTGATAACTTTTAGAGGATCAACAATGCGAGCCTTTATCATATCAACATACTCACTTGCAAGTTGCAACACAACATTAAACTTATTAATTAGACTCGACATCTAAGAAAGAAAAAGAAACTTCAAACATTATCAATTTAGTAAAAAAAAAAACAATTTCAAACATCAAAGTAGCCAATGCTTCACTCTCTACATCCTCTGCTACAATGGAATGAAATGATTGATTGTAGAATGTGCACAAAATGGATTTTTCAAGGAACCTCTCAAAATATTTGAATTAATGAAGCACTCTGGAACACATCCTAACATTTTATTTTCAATGGAATCAGGGAGGATATTTAAACTTTTACACCCTTCTATGTTCAAGTGTTGCAGTTGTGACGGGTTGCCAATGAATCAAGAAGGCTATTTAAATCTATACACCCTACCATATTCAAGTTTTGTGGCTATGACAGGTTGCTAATGTAATTAGGGAGCTTATTTAAACATCCACACCCTTCTATGTTCAAGTGTTGCAACTGTGACAATTTGCCAAACGAATCGGGGAGCTTATTTAAACGTCCACACCCTTCTATGTTCAAGTGTTGTAGTTGTCACAGGTTGCTAATGGAATCAAGGAGGTTATTTAATTAGGGAGCTTATTTAAATTTCCACACCCTTCTATGTTCAAGTGTTGTGTTGCAGTTGTGACAGGTTGCTAATGAAATCAAGGAGGTTATTTAAACTATGACAATATTTTATTTTTAAGTGTTGCAGTTGTGATATATTGTCAATAGAATCAAGGAGGTTATTTAAACCTTTAAAATTTCCTATTATATTCAAGTGAGTTTGGCATAAGCTTAATTCACAAACAAATAGATAAGATTTCATCCTACCGTGACCAAGGACAAGGCTTAAAACACATAGGAGAGTTAAAACATACATGATGAATAATAGATTGACAAAGGATATATATAATAAATCCATGTTATGAAACTAACATGAGCATTGAACCAAAGCCATAAATACAATGAAATAAAACAAATGTTGGATGCAAAGGAAACCTTGTTTTTCTTAAATATTCTTGAAAAAATAAATTTGAACAATATAAAAACTGACCAAGGATTTCAGTGACCCCTTCTCGAAACAACAAGAGAACCCCCATCAGTGTAGTGGGTACAACTCAAGATTTATACTCCAAAGTTCAAAATAAAAATCTACTGGTAATGATCACAAAGTACAATCTCCTAAAACAAAAACATACAAAACCTGATGAGGTCTCTAATCCAAATCTTTGATGGATCCAATGTGAGGGATATGTTGACTTCACTAGTAGCGACAACATCAACTGAAATACCCAGTTCTTCAAATATAGAGAATACTTGCATTACATGGGATAAGTGATATGAAAAACTAGAACCCTTTGCTTAAATTTTAGTAGCATTTAAATATGCAACATACACTTTCTCCTATGAATTCATAAGTTAAAAGGCTTACCTTTGCAAGAAACCCAAATTGACCTAGCATGTGTGTGCTTACAATGTCAAGCATTGTAACATTGCACTTTAACACTATGCTTGTCAGCAATGCCTACAAGGTAAACATATTTCATATTAGAGGCACTTATGTGTAAATCTCAACATTTTTCAAAGGAAACATAAGAGGGATTTCTTTCATGTTCTAGCCACATCTATTTCATGCCCATTCAATCTTAAATGTTTCTTTATATAATTAAAAATTAAAATATTTAATCTACCTTGCTCATATCTCTAGTTTTAGTGATAAGTGTGCTTGGACCTTGTGGATTGTAAGAATTCTTGACCCTTATAGGAACCTCGCCCTCCCTTGTAGGCCGCATCGAATGTGGATGCAAAACGTAAAGATAAATTAGAAAATATATTAAATACCTTATCTTGCTCAAACAACTAAAAAACCTTCTCATAAGCTAGTCATAAATTAGTGGCATAAATACCCAATATTTAAAATGACAAGTAGATAAAAACCAAAGGAAAATGGAGATATCTGTGCAAGATGGATAAATTTGAATAAGAATCAAACATGCGAGTTAAATCTTGTTTAAGAATAATGTATCTCAATGGAAAGAGCAATGTTGTGCAATCTAATTACCAGAAGGAAAAAACATCAATTTACAAAATGTTAGGAAGTGCAGAAATGGCATGATAGAACACACGTGAAGAAAGATTGAAATTATATTTGTAAGGTCAAAAGTTCAAAATAAATGCTACCCCAGACAATACATCAACTGGAGCATTATAAATAAATCCATATAAGCAAGGAAGCATGTCAATGTTAAGTGGTCAGTACAATCTAGGTTCCAAGTTGATTACATGGTACACCCAAGTATACTTACATGATCCTCTACACATTTATTAATTCCATCTTGCATGAGATAAAATTGCTCTGAGATAAGGCATAGGTTACAACTAAATCACAAAAGTATGGAAGAACCTAACACTATTTCTACAACTACAAGGCCCAAGAATTTGTACCATTGATTTCCAAGAATGAGAGAATGCCCATTGGGCATTGAGGTGAAGCCATCAATCATAAGGAACAAATAATACCTTCCCTGAATCCATTGTGTCATTACTGAGAATTTGAGATTGAAAATTCAATGTCCAAGCAGTTTAGTCTATCGAACTGGTAAGGACAAAGAAGCAAGTTAACACATTTGAATTATGCCATGAGTTAACAATTATGAACATTGGGCCACTAAAATATGAGTTAAGGCAAGCAAAGAAAAGGGAAACTTAGGATTTAAGGCAATAGGGCCACCATTAGAGCAAATAAATCTAAACCAGGAACATGAGACATTATGAGCAAGCACCAAATGACAACTTCAGGCATAGAGTACACCAAGAAGACCATGGTGACATAAAAGACACTGCCCTCAAGGGCACATGATAAAACCAATTTTATCAATAGGAGGTCATGCCAACAGAATGGAATCCATTGGTTGGTCATTATGAATAATTTAGTTTCAAAGCATACAAAACCAGAGATGCACATGTAGGGTCTGGTCATAGAAACAATGATACAACCCAGCCCCAGGCCCCAAATGGAAAACCCTAAAAATGGAAAGAACCATAAGGGTTACTAAAAGCCACAAGGAGGAATATGAATGTTAGGAAAGCAGGTAGAAAATAGTGCCAATAGAATCCGAGACAAAAAACAGCTTGCCAAATTTTAGCCGTCCAAGTCTCAACACTATGCTAAACATAAACATTTTAATTTCATCTTATATACATTATTAATTTAAAGAACCAGCAAATCACCAACACAATGCTTACCTAGGCACCAAAGTAAGCAAGTTTTTTCGCTTCATCAAAGGTCAAAAAGGGTACAGGCTCTACCTTAGAATAGATGTTAGGATCACATGTCAGAACTCCATCCACATCCTTCCATACCTACACACTATGAAAATATTTTGCAGTCACTCATCCGAATTTTTGTATCCTTATATTAAAGATGGTCTAGAACAATGCAGAAGTATTAGGCTCCATGTGTATAAACTATATAGTATAATTTCTAAGAAAAAGAAAATATCAATGTTGAAAGTGTATTAGTCATTCACTTTAACTTTACAGAAATCAGGGAGATTATTTAAATTCCCACACCCTTCTATGTTCAAGTGTTGTGTTGCAGTTGTGGCAGGTTGCTAATGAAATCAAGGAGGTTATTTAAACTGTGACAATATTTTATTTTTAAGTGTTGTAGTTGTGATAGATTGTCAACAGAATCAAGGAGATTATTTGAACCATTAATATTTCCTATTATATTCAAGTGTTGCAATTGTGAGAGGTTGACAATGAAATTGGGGAGGTTATTTAAACCTCTATAACTTTCTATTTTCAAGTGTTGCAGATGTGATAGGTTGCCAATAGAATCAGGAAGGTTATTTAAACCTCTATAGTCTGCTATGTTCAAGTGTTACAGCTATGACAAGTTGCCAATAGAATCAGGGGGGTTATTTAAACTTTTACACATTTCTATGTTCAAGTGTTACAGCTGTGACAGGTTGCCAATGGAATGAGGGAGGTTATTTAAATCTATACACCCTTCCATGTTCAAGTGCTTCAATTGTGATGATTTTCCAATGGAATCAATAAGGTTACTTAAATGTTCACACCCTTCTATGCTCAAGGTTACAGTTGTGACAGGTTGCCAATTTGATGGAATTAAGGAGGTTATTTAAACCATGACAATATTTTAGTTTTGAATGTTGCAGCTGCAATAGATTGACAATAGAATCAAGGAGGTTATTTAAACCTTTGAAACTTCCTATTATGTTCAAGTGCTACATTTGTGATAGGTTGACAATGGAATCAGGGAGGTTATTTAAACAAATGGAATTGGTAGGTGTAAATCCAAATTCCACAACCTTTGCCAACATCCTCCATGTCTGTGCCAAAATGGGAGATTTGGAACCGGGTATGGACATCCATCAAAGCATAAAGGATAGAGAAATTTTTTCAGATGTTGTAGTGGCAACAACCCTTGTAGACATGTATGCAAAATGTGGAAACATAGACAAGGCATGCCATCTCTTGGACTACAATTATTGTTGAATATGCAAAAAATGGATTTGTTGAAAACGCTTTAGAAACTTTCAAGCAAAAATGCAATTGGCAGGTGTAAAGCCAAATTCCACAACCTTTGCCAACATATTTCCTACTTGTGCCAAATGGGGGCTTTTGAATAGGGTATGAACATCCATCAAAGCATAAATAATAGAGGAATTTTGTCAAATGATGTAGTTGCAACTACCCTAGTAGACAGGTATGCAAAATGTGGAAGCATAGACAAGGCATGTGAACTATTTGACAAAATGCCTGAAAGAGATGCCATCTCATGGAATACGATGATTGTGGGATATGCACAAAATGGATTTGTTGAAAATGCTTTAGAAAATTTCAAGCAAATGTAATTAGCAGGTGTGAAGCCAAATTCCATAACCTATGCCAGCATCCTCCCTGCCTGTGAAAAATGGGAACTTTGGAGCAGGGTATGAACATCCATCAAAGCATAATGGATGGGGGATTTTTTTCAGATATTATGGTTAGAAATTCTCTGTTAGACATGTATGCAAAATGTGGAAACATACACAAGTCACGTGAACTCTTTGATGGAATGCCTCAAAGAGATGTCATCTCATGGAATGCAATAATTGTAGGATATACACAAATTAGATTTGTTGAAAAGGCTTTAGAAAATTTTAAGCAAATGTAATTTGTAGGTTTAAAGCCAGACTCCAAAACCTTTGCTAGCATCCTCTCTGCTTGTTCCAAAATGGAATCTTTGGAATAGGGTATGGACATCCATCAAAGCATAATAGAAGGGGGATTTTCATCTAATATTATAGTTGGAAATGCTTTGGTTGACATGTATGCAAAATGTGGAAGCATAGAGAAAGAATGTGAAGTTTTGGACATAATTCCTTGAAGAGATGCCATCTCTTGGACTACAATTATTGTTGGATATGCACAAAAAGGATTTGTTGAAAACGCTTTAGAAACTTTCAAGAAAAAATGCAATTGGCAGGTATAAAGCAAAATTCCACAACCTCTGCTATCATATTTCCTACCTATGCCAAAATGGGGGCTTTAGAACAGGGTATGAACATCCATCAAAGCATAAATAATAGAGGAATTTTGTCAGATGTTGTAGTTGCAACTGTCCTAGTAGACATGTATGCAAAATGTAGAAGCATAGACAAGGCATGTGAACTATTTGACAGAATGCCTGAAAGAGATGCCATCTCATGGAATATGATGATTGCGGGGTATGCACAAAATGGATTTGCTGAAAATACTTTAGAAACTTTCAATCAAATGCAATTAGCAGGTGTGAAGCCAAATTCCACAACCTATGTCAGCATCCTCCCTGCCTGTGCAAAAATGGAAGCTTTGGAGCAGGGTATGAACATCCATCAGAGCATAATGGATGGGGGATTTTTGTCAAATATTATGGTTGGAAATGCTCTATTAGACATGTATGCAAAATGTGGAAACGTACATAAGGCATGTGAACTCTTTGATGGAATACCTCAAAGAGATGTCATCTCATGGAATGCAATAATTGCAGGATATGCACAAAATGGATTTTGCAAGGATGCTGTCAAAATATTTGAATTAATGAAGCACTCTGAAACATATCCTAACATTGTAAGATTTTTTTGTATTCTTTGTGCATGCAACCATGGAGGTTTAGTGGATGAGGGTTGTACATACTTCAATCACATGAGTAAGCAGTATTGTGATAGTTGATCATTATGTGTGCATGGTTGACCTTCTTTCCCATGTTGGCTATCTCAAGGACACTCTAAACTATATCATTAAGATGCCAGTTAAACTTATGGTGGTTGTGTGGATGTGTTTTCTTGTTGCCTGTAGGTTACATATGAATATAGACTTAGGAGTATTTTGATGCAAGTAAAGGAAGAAACAAATACCTTCTACAATCTCATTTTGACCAAACTCGATCTTTAGCAAACCATCCTTGTTTGTTTGCTCATCTTTCACTCATTATCCATTCCTCAAAACACAAGATTCCTTAAGCCATCAAACATCCACACAAAAATCAGAGTTCTAATCTTTTTTCAAGCCTTCAAACCACCTTTAACAACTTGAAAATGATTGACTAAAACAAACTAGGTTCCTTCAAATATCAATACAATACCATCTCATCACCAAACTGTCCTCAATGAGCTTCTTACCTAATTTTAGCTACAACTCAAAACAGGTAGAGCTCAATTGCATTCAACATAGGAAGGTACAATTTTTTTTGCTTAAGTATTCATTATTTTTCAGAATTTGATTACTTATGAATTTCAAGTTTTATTATGCAAATGTTTGTAACAAAGGAGCTCATAAGTTTGCATAATAATGTTGTTTTTATTCATATTGTAAAAACTAAAGTCCCACACAAGCCGTGGGAATAACTTGATTTTATTTTTATAATCAAATAATGAATACGAGAAAGAAATGTGCACAACACAACTGAAGATAATATAGGTATAAGAGAGAAGGTGATTCGTCATTGCCTAGAATGATGAATCGTTGTCACATTCAAAGTCTTCAGTTGTCGTGTCTCCAAGTTGCGGCAACTCTGAGCTCTGAATGTTTCAAAGGGGCCAATTCTTGTCACTAATGTGTTTTTACCACCTCAACATTCTACTTCCCTTGACATTGCCTCCCTTAGCTTTTATGAGTTTCATAATCTGAATTCTATAATCAGACACTCTAAAAGTTAAGGAGAACAATGTTAAGAGAAATAACACATTGACATGAAAGGCATTGACAGAGTTCCAAAATGCATACACCTAGAATTCAATGTATTTTTGCATAAAAAATGAGAAATAAGCATATAAGGGACAAATACCTATGCAAATCCAATATAGTTTTTAAAGAAAATGAAACAAGCATATGTGAAACAACAAAGATTGTCCTTTTATCAACATCATTCAATTGTCAAGCATGTAGACATTAATGCTACAAGAAATTGGTATATACTGCTACAAGAAAATGGTCAAACTAAAATTTTCCAACAACAACATAAAATGACCAAAGATCAAAATAATCAGCAATAGGTTGTCATTTTTACCAAGTAAAATACAAGAATACAGTGTATGTTTATTTTTCTGGAATTTTCATTCATAATGTTGGACAAAAATGATAACTCAGCTTCATAACAAGATTGCTACAGGTCACGACCATAAGATTAAGTTGTATTAACAAATTATGAGAATATTAGTTGTGATTAAGTCTGCACATTAGTTTCTTTTGGTGCTTCACCATAGTTCAGTTTCCAGTTTTGCATTAGATTTAATCCTTTTCACTTTTCCAATCAACTTTTTAGCCCATAATCAGAAAATCACATAGGAAGCCGGCCTAGAATCCAGAGGTCTAGTTCCATATAGGGTACCCACAACCTAGAATTAGTCCAATGTTACATGGGATTGTAAAGCTTTACAACTTTGCGTGCGGGTGCAAATCCCTATGATAATAGAGCTATAATAGATTTTACAAATATAAACTTTAGAATAAAAGGCACAAGCCACCAACTCTAAACCTGAGACCTCTCCATTAGGGTTAACTCAACATAATTCAACTTATCACAAACCACAAGAACACTAGTTTCCTCATTTGGTCATAGTTCCTTCATAAGCTGAATGCAAAGCTTGTAGGTCTGCAAAACGGTCTATCAGAGATTTTCTCCCAGGATAAACACATTTACCCAAAACTAACCACAACTTTAGATACCTTTTTGGCTTAGTTAAAACATATGTCAAAGTGGGGTATAGGTCCTTTGGACCAAATGATTCAAAACTAACTGTCTCAGTCAAAATTATGCTTTAGGCCTTGGCTACCACAAGGGTCTTTAGTTTATTCTATCTCCAAACGCAAACTCTCACAACCAATACTTGGATCACTCTTTATTTGGTCTGCACAATCTTATTATTCCATGAAAATTCCACTTCTAAAGGTATTTTTATAAACCCTAGACTCTAACCTCCATCTTTGCTCATAAAATCTTGTTTTCAGACTATGGCAGTGATTATTCACCACACTAAACTCATCCTCTTGATCTGTAACCTTTGAAATATGAGAATAGATACTATAAAAGGTAAACTCACCAAAAATTAAGAGCTTTCACTGGATAAAATACAAGGAATACAATTTCATCAACATAATGGTCACATGTATAGAGGGCCCTCACTTCCTTGGAGTAGTTGATTATTCATGCCATTGCAAGGATATAGATTATCAATTCCAAATCCTTAGAGATGCTTTGAGGAGGTTGGGCCAGATAATGTGTGCAAGTAGTGAGAGATGTGGCCTATGTGTAGATATTTGTAGGGAATTTGATTGAGGTTTCCACATGAATATCTTGATCAAAACCTCTAAAATTGTTTAATTGGAAAAAGTGCCTCAAACTTATTGATGTGGAACTCCTGAAAGAGCAGAATCAGTGAGACCCTTGGAATGTCTTGTCGATAAGTAGTTGTGTTCTAAAGTCTTGAAGGGATTAGATCAGTGTGACCTAGGACCTATCTTGCCGATGAAAGTCATCAGTATGACTTGAACTGTCGGAGTGAGATTCCAAACTCATTCCGATAGCAAAAGTCTAGTTGATGTCGGTGTGACCTGTGAATGTCTTGCCGATAAGAACCGTCGATGTGACCAGAACTGTCGAAGTGAGATTTCTAACTCGTTTTGATGGTAGATGTTTGGCCGAAGGAGATCACTGGGGAGATTTTTTCCAATGGACGTGTCAGGGTGACTTGAACTATTGATTTGACATTTCAAACTATTGTCGATAGTGTTACTCTTGCCTTTTATCGTTGCATCGGGGGAACTAGGTGATGCAAACACAAGGAACTCAAAACAACTCAAATTGTCATCATGCCTTCAAGAGGCATCTAACAAGATTAAGATGGAAAATTTTTCCAATCCAACTCACTCACAAAGTCTGAAACTAACTCAGGGCTCCTTTCCCTTGTGCACACCCTCAACTCTAGTAGCCATGCAAATCTTGGTTTTAAGCCATAACTCCCAAACCTGCCAAATGACTCTACAAAAAAAATTTGATTAAGACACCCTCTTGTAATTTACACAACATATCTCAAGATCAGACACAAGTCCTTTGGACCAAACTCCAAAAACTCCCACTCCTACGCTGTCCTAATTAGGCTAATCAGGCCTAAATTATAAAGCAACCCATCTTTAGACTTATAAAAAAAAACTAAAACTTTGGGGCAAAATTTACCATGCCCTCAAACTACTAAATCCATAATTAGTTTCTAGAGATGACTCTTCTAACATAGCAAACTCTGAAACCCTTGATTTTAGGCCCTCAAAAGGAGGGTTTATTGCAAATCATACCTCTAGGCCTCCCCAAACCTTGCTACATGTTCAAAAACTCTTAATTATGCTTGCACAAGCTTAAAATTTTATTACATAGGTTATTCCCTCCACAAAACGCATGAACCGCCCTTTAGTTACTCACTTTCATAAGGAAAATCACTCAAATTCAACCCAGGGCAACACCCAAAACCCACATACACACTCCCTCAGACCTCCACAACATTTGAAAACCTATAATACATCAAATGGGGTCATTCTACTGAGTTACAATGGCTACAATGGGTGTAATGCCCTAAAAACTCATTTTTATACTCTCAAACCACCAACTTGCACCAAAACAAAGCAGTTTTAGTAATGTGGTAATGCTATGTTAGGCTAGGGAACTCTCCTTGGAGGTTCTAAATGATTTGCCTCTTTTTTATAAGATTGTGTTGGTAGTGCCACCTAGATCACAGTTGTTTGGTGGGATTCCAAACCCAGACAATGAGGTGTAGTTGTGGAAATCTCATAGAGAAAAGCTATAAGCTACCATGATGATTTTGCCGAGTGAATTTATATTAGAGTCTTGTTAGCATGGCTTAAGACATGTGTAGATGATATTCTCTCTACAGATAGGCTTGGGGGAAAGTATTTGCTTGATCTTGTGAAAAGTGGCAAGGAACTTGCAGAGAATGAGACATTGATCAAAGAAACATTGGACAGTCTGGATGCATTTGAAGGGAGCTTGGAGTGGCTAAAAATGGTTTTTGGTTCAAATGTTGAGTTTCCATGGCAAAGCGTGTGTGAGATTGTTTCGAAGCACTCAAAGAGTCTGTGGGATGAACTTTTTGAAAGCCCGTTTGTTAGTAGGATGAAACAAATAATAGTTGATGGATTTGCAAATCTGCATGAGAGAGTTAAGGTTGGTAAATGCCTTGAAGCCATAGTTACATCTCTAGAAAGTTACAAAGATGTTGAAACCCATTTGCATAAATCAACTACTAGTGAGGGTTGGCTTGTCAAGAGATGGGACCTAAAAAGTGTCAATTTACCTGGGTTGAGTTTTAGATTTATGATGACAAATGATGAAGACTAGTTTGGTCACCTTAACGCTTATTTTGGAACTGAGGTTAGTCAATTAAAAGATACCATAGATGAGGGGTCCAAGAATATTCTAGAAGACCTCCTAAGTTTTCTTCATGCACATACATCTCCTTCAAGGATAAATTATTTAGCACCTTATTTGCAAGAGAAATGCTTCCATTTTATCTCAACATTGATTGTTGAGATTGAAGAACATCTTGCACATCTTTTAGAAGCTCTCTATATAAAAATGAAAAATGAGGAGATGCCAGAAAAAATCAACATTTCTGATAAGGAGTTGTAGGTTCACTACCATTTTGATATCCTTAGAGAAGATTTTTTACAAGTCCTTTAGCAATAAAATACCCTTTTATTTGAACTCCCTACATAGTATCCCTAGTACAAGAGGCTCCTAAGAGAACAAGGATCAAGACAATATTGCCAACAGGGCGAGAAGAATCTACAACATTTGTTGCTAACTGCTTTGGAGACTCCCTAAATTTGTCTAAAAATATCATTGTTCTAGGGTTTGTAGAGGAAGGAGTGGGAAGAGCCATTTCAAGAACATCGAAAGCTATATTTGATTCATGAATTCTTATAAGATGTCCCTTAATTAAATATGATTTCTTAGTGTCCAAACACATTTAAGAACAAAAAGTATAAATATTGCTTGGAAACTATGTGTTACTCAAAAAGGGATAAGCTCTATATTCTCTTAGCGGGAAACCACTTTGTAGTAGCAATTCCATGCACCAAGGCTATATGGATGTTGCTGAATAATGTAGCATGCACAGTCATATCCATTTTTTGGGTCTGTTGTATTGTATGCAACCTCTGCATGCACCGCAACAAAAGAAAATGTTAACTTGAAATCACGGATATTCAATTGATTTGGGTAAAAATATAATTATTTCAAATCAATGGCATCATATGAACTTAAAATTTGTACTTAAAACCTCAAATTTATAGTCCAAGTAAACCTAAAGTACCCTAAGTTTGAATGGATATTGTTAAGACAAATTACAATCTTACGTGCACCCAATGAACGAAGTTCATCTTTCTTTTCTTGACAAAAATGGTTGTGGCCCAATTTCAAGCTATGATTTATGATTTCCAATGCTTCCCAATATCTCTTTAATGATGCCAATTCCTTGCATATATGTAGTAAATAATTGTAGAAAGGCTACGACTGGATTCTTCTTGGAAATTTATTTTGAAAGATAGTCCCAAAAAAATAGCCAATGTTGCAGCTACTCACAATACATAAAATGTTAGATCTTCTTGTTTGTTACAATGAGCATCCAATGTCATTATACTCATTCTTGATGACCTTATTTCTTTTAAGGTGAAGAAACACTTTTTAGGTTCATTCAAATTTAAATGCTTAAAGATACAATGGGGTGGGTTCCTTTTTGAAAACTAAAAATTATTTGTTAATTTATATTTGTAAATCAAGCAAGCATTGAAATGTACCCTAATTTTTTTTAAGTAGATGTTACTTCCTATTTTATTAAAGATATGTTTGCTTATGCATCACAATGTAGTGCCAATAAGGTATAAATGTAAGAGAGAATGAAAAATATTCATGATACTGTAGTAGCATTTTACAAAAATACATAATGTGGATTACTATCTGTGATCATGGACTGCATGGATCTTGCACTCAGTGCTTGTCACCCATAGAAAGGGTCAATCAGAAAAATTGCTCTGTATCGACTAGTAATATATCGATAGACTTTCCTATAATGACAAGTAAGGTGATGGAAAAGGAAAACAAATGCATGACTACATACCTCAATAATCAATTGATAATGTTCCTCATCCTTGAGAAGGTTTGGTAAGGGAGGCTCCTTTATCAAAAGTTCCTGTCATATCATTATTTTTTAGTGCCACTTAATATCGACACACACAATATCAGAAAAAGCAATACATTATAACTGGCACTATTTAGTAAATATCATGTATGATTCCATTTCAGGATATTCATCCATTAAGCTTGAAACAATTTCCAACATACTATTGATAAAAGAATTCATATTGGAAGTTCTTCATCATCTAAATCACTCTGCCATTCTAGGTCTGCAGCCAAGGTAGCAACTTTCTTCTCTTCCTTTCTAGAAGCCAATTTGCAAGTCTTCTTCTCGCTCTACCAAAGGAAATGCTCAATATGTAAATGATTTGCAAGAATTAAAAAATAGAAACCCTAAATCCTCATTAAATTGAATTGACTTAAAGAATCCAATTGCAATCATATTGAAGCCAAAATACTTAGGAGATAATTCTATATGGCATTAAAAATTAATAAAACTGAGAGTGAATTCCAAGGTTGATTGATACAATTATTTTCTATATTGTAAATACTTATCATTTAAAGATAAATTAACAAAAAAATACAAATATAGTATTTGAGATTAAATACTTCAAATCAACTAAATGATTTTAAACACAACATTTATATATATTTCATCTCCCTTTAAACAATTGGAATTCGGAAGAAAATGCCTTGTGACTTTAAAATCCAGCCCTTGCAATGACTGAATCGATGATAGGCAAGCTCATTTTCAAGGAGCAACTCAACATTAGTCTCCTTGAATCTAATTTTCAAAGTCTAAAAACTCCAGCTCACATCTGAAAATGGATATAAATATAACAACCTTAACTGAAATGAAACTTTTCTACTCCTAAAGCAAGATCTTCAAAAACAACTACTTTTATGTACAACAAAATAAATAGATGAACCTCCCATCCACCCTATCATCCTCATCATATTCATATGAAATAGGTTCAAGAGATAGTGAGTATCATGTCAAGCAATGATCACAATGATCAAATGAAAGGGGTTGAGAGGCAGAGTTTCAAAGCTGCATTGGACACTCCAAGTCAAGAGGATAGTTGGTGACTTTTAAATGATTTACAACTATCAATCTATTTGCTATATATAATTTCCCAGAATTCAGAATTTGAATGTAATGAAACTAACCATAATTACAAAAGATCTGACACCAAAATATAGTACAAAATTAATTGTTTCATAGAATGTCTTAAAGAGATGTCATCTCATGGAATGAAATGATATGATTGCAGAATATACACAAAATGGATTTTGCAAGGAAGCTCTCAAAATATTTGAGTTAATGAAGCACTCTGGAACACCGATATTGTAAGCTCTACTTATGTTCTAGATGCATGTAGTCATGCAGGTTTAGTGGATGAGGATTGCACACACTTCACACATCAGTAACCCTTATTGCATTACATATATAGTTGATAATTAGGTGTGCATGGTTGACATTTGTGCCCATGTTGGCTATCTTGAGGATACCCTAAACATTATTACTAAGATTCTAGTTAAACCTTTGGTGCCTGTGGATCATATATGAATATAGGATGAGTATTCCAGAAACACTCCTTTTTTAGTTGGATCTTAAAAATTCTTCAACTTATGTTCTCTAAAACATCTATGCAAAAACGGGAAAGTGTGGTGAGGTTCAAATAGTAAGGAAATTGATGAAAGATAGAGGAACTAAAAAGATACTTGCATGTAGTTGGATTGAAGGGCATAAAATGGTACATGCTTTTTTATGTAGGAGACATATCACTTCCACAAACATGGGAGAGATATGCAAAATTGGAGAAATTGGCTTGGCAAATGAAGGTAGTAGGGTATTTCCAGATTCAAGACTTTTACTTAATGTTGTGGAATAGGAGGAAAAAGAATCATTTATTTGGCACCATAGTGAAAAGTTAGCAATTGTATTTGGTTTGTTAAACATGGCCCCTAGTACAACTATTAGAGTTGTTAGGAACCTTTGAGTATGTTCTGATTTTCACACTGCATCTAAATTCATCTCCAAGATTGTTGCAAGAGAAATTGTTATGAGAGATGTGAACCATTTCCATCATTTTAAACAAGGAAAATGTTCATGTGGAGAATATTAGTGATGCTAAATGAAACAATCTAAAAAATAGGCTTGCACTATAATAATGTGCACTACATCAGATATCCAATAATAATGAAGGGACATCCATCAAAGCATAATAGTAGGGATTTTTTTGTCATATGTTGTAGTTACAAGTGCCCTGCTAGACATACATGAAAATGTGGAAAATGTCGTGATTAAAGGATATGTTCAAAATGGGTTTTGCTGAAAAGTCCTTAGAAAATTTTAAGAAAATGCAACCAGTGGGTGTAAAGCCCAACTCCTCAACCTTTGAAAGTATCGCAAGACTAAGTTATCGATTCTGATTAAAAATGAGAGGCAATCAAACAACTCTGTTAAAATGATATTAATCCACCCACTATCACTCTTTTGTACATGAGTCAATTCCATTATCTTTCACAGTCCTTGGTGCCACTTTCTACAATCCTCACTCTGAGGTGTCATTCCCATGATCAAGAAATCTTGTTGCTGCCCTGATCTCCTTCAATGCTAATGAACTATACACCAAAATGTAACTTCAACATCAAGATCAAAGAACTTGTCACATCTATGTGAAAATGGTTGAAGCAAGAATTGTTGGATACCATTACATTTAATCCTTCCCAAGTCAATTTTACTCAATTAAAGCATCACTGATGTGAAATGAAGGCATTCTACACCCTTAACAAGACCATCACACAAAAACAAATACCAAAACACATGCCATGATCTCAAAAAAATTGTCTTTCTCTTGACAAACTCTTATTTCCACTTTTTGTAATAGTGTGCCTATTTCTCCTGTGGTGGCTGGGGTGGAGCCGCTCCTCTCACCTTTCTCGTTGATTCTTGATTTCGAGCCTCCTTGGTCGGTTGTTCTACGAAAGAAGAAATTTGTGGCTACTTCTCGGCCTCGGGTTCGTGGAGCCAACTTTGACCCCTCTGTTTCTGGGGTTGCTTAATTTCTTTGTTTTTTATAGCTGTCGGTCAACTGTTTCTGTTTATTCCTATAGTTCAAATTATGTTTTGAACTATGTTTTCCTTTGGCCCTTTGGGCCCTTTGTGAAGGGTATAACACCCTGTAAATGCTGCTTATCTTTTCAAAAATAGTGTGCCTATTTCACAAAAACAAGTAACTATCATATTCCCCCAAGGGTTTTCAATTTGACACTTCACAGGCTCATTGTTTCTAGATTTTGATTGAGTAGAAACATCCCAGAGTCAACATTTATGGTTTTCAACTGAGGAAATCTGTTAAGAATCATCTTTACTGGTTTTCAATTCACAATACTTGTTCACACCTGATATTTCCAAGAAATGACAATAATTTCCTTACTCAAAACAAAGATCGGATAAACACACCTAAACGGGGATCAAACATAGACAAAAAAATTAATTTTTAGACATGCTGAGAGAAATCTACATGTGAAAACTTTGGATCTCAACATGTAATAGAACCTCTTTTAAGATATACTGCATGAGATATTTTCCCATGTTTGACATTGCAAAAATACGTATGTTAGCTCAAAATGTAGGAGTTATATAAGTGAAAGGTTTAGGTGAAACATAAAGTAAGAATACAAAAAGAGTTTACATGCAACAGTAATCAATGTGAAGTAGGAATGTCCTAAACAAATATAACGCCGAAGTCCTTAGTATTATTTAGTCCTATATGGTGGATTAACAAATGAAAGTTACCTGCCCTAATGAAGACAAAGAAAAAGATTATGTCAAGTGGCCCTTGGATACTGGATGGAGTGGGTTTATATTTGTAAGATCGACATCCTAATTTTGATCCATTATCTTGCAACACCAAAAAAACTCCAGTATGGCTATGATACTACAATCTACCTTCCAAATTTTGAGACTCCGCTATCCTCACCAAAATAGGCAAATATCTTTGGAAAATTCATGAGTGTTGATTAAAATGTTTTGAAGGGCTGCACTGGAATTTACATAAGAATTTGTGTTAAAACTTAAAATTGATGCATCCAAGCCTCCCATCTCTCAAAATAACCCTTAGATTTTAACATATAAAGCCAGGTCCTAACAAAATAGGGTCATATCCAAACACTTCAAACATTGACTTGGAAACCTGATTTTAGCAATCTCTTCAGTTTGTTGCAAGAGAATGGAGGAAAAATCCCTAGTTAGAGAGCCTAAATCACAATTTGACCCCTAAACGAACACTCTCATTACTTTGGCACAAGGGCACTCCAGGCTATTCCCGCATCACTGCGAAAGGGAAAGCAATAAACCCTAGAAATGGTGTGGTGGTGCGATGGAAGCATAAGACAAAATTCCATTGCATATCATAAACTATTTGAGGATTATTTTGAAATTAAAGAGTTAAAATAAAATGAAATGGCTAAATAACTGTGGAGATTTACAGTGATCTTGGTGTTTTCTTCATATCCATTGAGACCATGACTGCATCAGAATTATCAAAAACAGTAGAAACCATGGCCTTTGTCACTTTGTCCTACACTTTCTTGTACACCACCTCGTGCAAATTTAAAGCCCTGACCTGTTGTAAATTGGTAATATTATTTGATTTCCCACCCAAATTTCCCTCTTTCTTGCAAGTTTCCCTCCACTTTATCACTTGCTCAACATCACATGGATTTGATGGATTTGATGAACAAGGCCATTAAAGGATAAAAATGCCTTTTTATAATAGTTTACCATAAAATATCATTTATTTGTCAAATATATTTTTATATAATTAAAAACAAATATATAAATATAACACAAAATATAATTAATATATTATATATTTAAATTATAGTAATACAAATTAAATTATATACAATATAATTATATTTGTTATTATATTTAATAGTGTGTATCAGTTATATTATTATCATATATTATATTTTATAATAAAAATTATTAAATATAAATATAAAATTATTATAATTAATAATTAATATATTTTTATATAAAATAAAATAAATTAATATTAAAAAATCTGATAGATTAATTGATCTTTGGAGAGATTAGGAAAAGAAAGAGAGATAGAGGGGGAGACAATTCTATATAGAGAGAGGAATACATACTAACACTTGCACCTAAAGAAGGTTCAAAGATTGTGCCGATAGAAAATTGTATGTATGTTAATATATTAGAGAGTATGTGTTCAAGTTAGGGCTCGCCAACATGCTTCCTCTCTAACCCCATCATGGTGGACTATGGGATCAAATGTAAATGTTTATAATTTTTTTTAATAAAATATGTGAAGGCCTTAAGACTGCACTGAGAGGCAATGCCTTCCACGCAATAGGTATTTTTGGTGCACCAAGCAACCTAGGCGGCCAAATGGCCCGCTTAGGTAGGGGTCCCATAGGGCTTCATTAGCTCTATGGATTATGATAAAATTTGAAATAAAAAAGAGTAGAGGAGTAATAGTCATTTATTTATTCATTAATTTAGCCATATATTTAGTCATTTTTATTTGTCTGATATTAGTCATTTTTATTTGTATGATATTAGTCATTTATTTAGCCATTTAGTTGTGATTTTACCCAATTACCAAATTAGTCACTTATAAATGACCAAATTAGTCATTTATTTTTAAAATACTACTAGTGTTAGTCACGTAGTCATTTATTTGCCAAATTCTACTAGTGGATCCCTTCCCCCAACCTTTCCTGTACCAAAATTTCCTCCACCCTTATGAAAAACTCCAAATTTATGAGAGTTTGGCCATTGCCAAATCACTCCTTTGGATTCCTGTAAATCAAGTAAAGAAGCAATACATCTCAGTTCGTAATGTCAGAATTAACTCCATATCGTTCACTCCCCTTCACGTATTCCAACCCAAAATTAGTCTAATAGCAAGCCTTTTCTTAGTTATCTTTCCCATGAATGCTACTTGCATTTTCGAACATGAGAGCACAATTGATGTCTCCATTGTAATGCAACTTCTCCCCAACCTCTCCACCCTTTAGCTTTGAACAAGAATAATGAAATAACTAAGAATAAACATTGTGTTTTTCAATCATATGAAGAAATTGAAATGTAATTTTTACTCTAAGTAATAGTTGTTATAAATTTTGAAGGTGCCTTTCATTACATTCCTAGTGTGTAAATAAAAAAAGGTTTTCATTATACATTCACATTGTTTTATAAAATTGCAAGTTGCAAAACACTAGGTGTTATAAAACCCTCTACACATAACAACCTAGTTGGTTAGTCACCCATTGGCTCAATTTGGTTAGTTTTATGTATCCCCCTCCTGCAAATCTTCCCCAAGCTCTTCACCCTTGAGCCTTTAACAAGCATAATGAAATAACTCATAACCCACTATGTTTTCCAACCTGCCATTATTTTGTGCATTTATTTTTCAATCATATGAAGAAATTGAAATGCAATTTTTACTCTAACTAACATTGTGATACATTTTGAAGATAAATTTCATTTCATTCTCACCATGTAAATAAAAAAGGTTTTGATTGCATTCATAATGTTATGTAAAATTGCAAGTTGGAAAACACTAGGTGTTACGAAACCTACAACCCACATACTATTGTAAAATCTCTACACGTAACAACCCAATTAGTTAGTCACCCCTTAGGTCAATTTGGTTAGTTTTATGTATCCCCAAAATGCAAATCCTCCTCATGCTCTCCACCCTTTAGCTTTGAACATGCAAAATGAAATAACAAACAACCCACATTATGTTTTTTGACTCGTAATTATTTTGTGCATTTATTTTTCAATCATATGAAGAAATTGAAACACAATTTTACTCTAAGTAATAGTTGTTATAAATTTTTAAGGTCTCTTACATTATATTCCTACTGTCTTAATAACAACAGGTTGTAATTACATCCATAGTGTTTTGTAAAATCGTAGGCTAGAATACATTGTGTGTTATGAAATATTGCAACCCACATATAGTTTTAAAACCCTAAACACACAAAAACCTAATTGGTTGGTCACCCCTTAGCTCAATTTGGCTAGTTTTATGTATCCCCTACTTGTAACTCCTCCCCTTTCTCTCCACCACTTAGCTTTGAATGTACATAATAAAATAACTCAAAACCCATAGTATTTTCCAACCTACAATTACTTTGAGCATTTTTTCTCAATCATATGAAGAAATTGAAAGACAATTTTTACTTTGAGTTGTTATAAATTTTCAAGGTGCCTTACATTATGTTACCCAAATTATTGTGGGAGGGAGAAATAAGTAGCAAATCAATGGACACTTTGCACAACCCATCACGTGTACAAAACCTTTTTCATGTTTTATGCAGATCAATGTCAACAACCCACATTTTCTCATTATGCAAGGGCACATCACTAAAGTTTTGAACATGAAGCCTCCTGAGATCTTGTCGATGCTTGAGGAGGCAACATGTACTAGAATGTATGAAATAAAAAAAAGATTTTTCTCTAATAAAACACTTGAAAAGAAGCAGACCAAAGTGAATGAGATAGATAATATATTGATTGAAGAGATTCTTCTTGATCTTGAGAAGTTGAGGAAGGAGTGTGTGTAGTATGTGCAATGGGAAAATGGCAATGCAAAATTAGAGGCATCGGGTACTGGAGTGTATGAAATGAAAAAATAATTTGTTCTAAAAACACTTGAAAAGAAGTAGCCCAAAGTGAATGAGATAGATAATGTATTCACTAAAGAGATTCTTCCTGCTCTTGAGAAGTTGAGGAAGGAGTGTGTGTAGTATGTGCAATGGGAAAATGGTAATGCAAAACTAGAGGCAATAGGTACTAGAATTTATGAAATAGAAAAGGAATTTTCTCTAAAAACGCTTGAAAAGAAGTAGACCAAAGTGAATGAGATAGATAATGCATTAACTAAAGAGATTCTTCCCACGAGTTCTTAAGAAGTTGAGGAAGGTGTGTGTGCAAGATGTGCAATGGGAAAATGACAATGCAAAACTGGAGCAACAAGTACTAGAATGTATGAAATGAAAAAGGAATCTAAACTCTAAAAACACTTGAAAGGAAGTAGACCAAAGTGAATAAGATAGTTAATATATTGATTGAAGAGATTCTTTTTGCTCTTAAGAAGTTGAGGAAGGAGTGTGTGTTGTATGTGCAATGGGAAAATGGAAATACAAAAGTGGATAAACTCAAGAGGTTTTGTATTTCACATGAATTTATGCAAGCAAAGAAAGTGAGACATGATGCTATAAGTGGATTTGATAAAATTAAGTAAAGGATTCTTGAACTTAAGAATTCCATGGAACAAATACAATTGGAAATAGATGATAAGGAAAAGGCAATATTAGATCTAAGTACAAAAAAAGAGAATTAGTTGGGTGGAGACATGAAAGTATTATAAGCAGTTGCCAAACTGCATAAAAGTATTCAAGACATTGAAAACTATACCCAAGAAAGGGATGTTGATGTCTTAAGGGCTGATGAGGGAGCAACTAATCTAAAGCTTCAAGTAAAAGATATGAAAAAGTTAGAAGATCATGAAAAGGAATAAGAGGGGATGTTAATAGGTAAGAGCAGTGGGGATGAGAAAAAATGTCTCAATGATCAACTTGTAGATGCAAAAGCAATAGTTGGAAGTGCTGAAACTAAAGAAAAACAACTGAAAACTAAAATTAACCATCTATAAAAGTAATTAAAAGATAAGAAGAAGATTTTATTGTCAAAAGAAAGGAGGTTAATGTTGTCTAGAGAGAGGCGAAATCTAAAAGCTAGGAAGCTGAGATAATTAAGCAACAATGGAAGGTGTTGCTTATGAAGAAGGATGCATGGAGACATTAGAAAATGAGTGTTTGCAAGAATCTAGGGCAATACAAAATTTGAAGGCTAATATCAGGCATCTTGAGGCTCAATTAGGAAATGTTTAATTTACCTAGATAATGATCTTGTAATCATTTTGATAGATCAAAAGTCAAAGGTGTTGTTGCACAACTTATAAAAATTAAAGATGCCTCGACAATAACTGCATTAGAGGTTGCTGCATGAGGGAGTTTGTTTAATGTGGTAGTGGATACAAAACAATTAGGAAAGCTACTACTTGAAAGAGGATGTCTATGAAGAAGAGTAACGATTATTCCTTTAAACAAAATCCAAGCCCTTACCATTTTGTCAAGAACTCAAGAATCAACAGCTAAATTGGTGGGTAATGGAAAAGCAAGACTAGCACTATCTCTTGTTGGATATGAAGATGAAATTGAAGTAGTTATGGCATTTGTATTTTGTAGTACATTTGTTTGTAGCAATTCAGATGTTGCAAAGGAGATTGCTTTTCATAGAGATATACGATCTATGTAAGTCTTGAAGGGGACATTTTTCAATCAAGTGGTCTTCTTACAAGTGGAAGTCACAAGAGAGGAGGTGATTTGTTAAGGTGAATTCATGCATTGTTAGAGATAGAGTCTGAGCTTGTTATTCATCAAAACAAGCTAGCAAGAATTGAAGCAAAAGTTGCAACATTGTTGCCATTGCAAAAGAAGTTTTCACACTTGAAATCTCAGCTAGAGCTAAAGTCCTAAGATCTTTCTCTTTTTGAAAATAGAGCTCAATATAATGAGCACCATACATTGAGTGAATTTTTTGCTAGAATGGAAAAGGAGCTTGAAATGTCCAAGATAGAAGCGTTAAAAAAGATGAACCTCACAAGACTTGTGTTTCTCGAGTTGCTGCCCTTGAAAAGGCGATGCAAGATTACAATTTCATTTTAAATATTAATATTTGTAAAATGTTAGAATTAAAATATGAAAGGTACAAAATTTTTAATATTCTACATAACATTGGAGGTTTCTTTAGTGATTGATTTTCAAGAATCAATTATTCTTTTGGAATAAGGAGCCTCTACGAAGGGAGGAGAATATCCGGTTTTAGGAAAAGAGAGCAATAGCTGGGATTTTCAAGCATGGCCTTTGTATAGAGAGAAGGGATAAGTTTGTGAACTTCCATTGTATTGAATAAATGAGGAGATGTTTGGTATTTGCGCATCCTTTTTATTCTCTTTTGATTGTAAGTTTTTTGGTGTCAATTTATAATTACTTTTTAATATTTCTATAGTATATTTGGGTGCACTTGTATTTGAAAAGGAATCTGTGTGTTCCTGAAGGTTGTATGTTATTCATAAGCCTAATACACTATCACTTTTATATCTGTTCACATACTTGGAAGGAACTATTGCTCATCTTATTGGAAAATAATTTGTGGGTAAAGAACTTGTGATCTGTGTGTCATTTGTGTATATTACCTTTTATTCTTAGTTGCCTTTAAGGAATCTAGGTGGTGTTCATGTGTATTCCATTGGGGTTTTCTCTTTTATGTTTTCGTAATTGTCTTTCCTAATTTTTGATTAAAGGCATACCCCACCACGTAGAGGGTCTTACAATAGTGTGTGGGTTGCAGGTTTCATAAATAATCTGCTCACAACCCACTGTGTTTTCCAACTTACAATTATTTTATGCATTTATTTTTCAACATATATGAAGAAATTGAAATGCAATTTTAACTCTAACTAAGAGTTGTTATAAATTTTGAAGTTGAAATTCATTACATTCATACTATATAAGTAACAAAAGGTTTTTTCATTACATTCATACTATTTTGTAAAATTACAGGTTGGAAAACACTAGGTGTTATGAAACTTGCAACCCACATACTGTTGTAAAACCCTCTACACGTAAATACCTTATTGGTTAGTCTCCCCTAAGCTCAATTTTTTTAGTTTTATGTATCCCCCACCTGCAACTCCTCCTCATGCTCTCCACCCTTTATCTTTAAATGATCATAATGAAATAACTAACAACCCACATTGTGTTTTCCAACCTACAATTATTTTATGCATTTTTTGTTCCAATCATATGAACAAATTGAAATGCAATTTTTACTCTAATTAAGAGTTGTTATAAATTTTGAAGGTGAATTTAATTACATTCTTACTCTCTACAAAAAAAAATGTTTTGATTACATTCATATTGTTTTGTAAAATTACAGGTTGGAAAACACTAGGTGTTATGAAACCTGCAACCCGCATACTGTTGTAAAACCCTCTACATGTAACAACCCAATTGGGTAGTCACCCTCAAGTTAATTTGGTTAGTTTTATGTATCCCCCAATTGCAAATCCTCCCCGAGCTCTCCACCCTTGAGCTTTGAATAAGCATAATGAAAATAACTGACAACCCACTATGTTTTTCCAACCTACGATTATTTTGTGCATTTATTTTTCCATCATATGAGGATTTAATTGAAACACAATTTTTACTCTAAGTAACATTTGTGGTAAATTTTGAAGGTGTCTTTCATTACATTCGTACTCTCTAAATAAAAAAAGTTTTCATTACAATCATACTGTCTATATATAATTGGAGGAACTTGAAAAACATTGAGTATTATGAAATCTACAACCCACATACTATTGTAAAACCCTCTACACATAACAACCCAATTGGTTAGTCACCCCTCAGCTCAATTTGGTTAGTTTTATGTTTCCACCACCTACAAATCCTCCCAATGCTCTCCACCCTTTAGCTTTGAACACACAAAATGAAATAACTGACAACCCACATTGTGTTTTCGAACCTGCAATTATATTATGCATTTATTTTTCAATCATATGAAGAAATTGAAATGCAATTTTTACTCTAACTAAGAGTTGAACTATAAATTTTGAAGGTGAACTTCATTACATTCTAACTATCTACAAAACAAAAGGTTTTCATTACATCCATATTGTTTTGTAAAATTGTAGGTTGGAAAACATTGGGTGTTATAAAACCTACAACCCACATACTGTTTTAAAACCCTAAACACATAACAACCCAATTAGTTAGTCACCCCTTAGATCAATTTGCTTAGTTTTATATATCCCCCACCTACAACTCATCCCCGTGCTCTCCACCCTTTAGCTTTGAACATGCAAAATGAAATAACTAACAACCCATATCGTGTTTTTCAACCTACAATTATTCTGTGCATTTATTTTTCCATCATATGAGGAAATTGAAACACAATTTTTAGTCTACTTGAGACTTTTTATAAATTTTGAAGGTGTCTTTCATTACATTTGTACTATTTAAATAACAAAAGGTTTTCAAGACATTCATATTGTTTTGTAAAATTGCAGGTTGCAAAACACTGTGTGTTGTGAAACTTGCAACCCACATACTATTGTAAAAACCTCATGTAACAACCCAATTGGTTAGTCAACCCTTAGGTCAATTTGGTTAGTTTTATATATCTCCCACCTGCAACTCCTCCCTATGCTCTCCACCCTTTAGATTTGAACATGCAAAATGAAATAACTGATAACCCACATTGTGTTTTCCAATATGCAATTATTTTATGCATTTTTTTCAATCATATGAAGAAATTGAAATCCAATTTTTGCTCTACATTGTTATATTTTTTAAAGTTTCCTTTCATTATATTCACACTGTGTAAATAAGAAAAGGTTTTCAGTACATTCATGTTGTCAATAAAATTGGAGGTTGCAAAACATTGGGTGTTATGAAACCTGCAACCCACATACTATTTTTAAAACCCTTTACAAGTAACAACCCAATTGGTTAGTCACCCCTCACCTCATTTTGGTCTGTTTTATGTATCCCCCACCTCCAACTCCACTCCGTGCTCTCCAACCTTTAGCTTTGAATGTGCAACATGAAAAAATTCACAACACATAGTGGTTTCCAACCTACAATTATTTTGTGCATTATCATATTTAAACACATCTCGAAAAATAATACCTATTGCAATTTAGATAGCAAATTTGCTCATTTCAGCCTCCAATGTCCATAGGTGCACAAAATCTAGAGAAAACGTTAGCTTCTCCCAAAGCCATAGGTCGATGATTTTTATGGTGGAACTCTCATCCACAACGGTAACTACCATTAAAAAACGTGAAACACTACTTGACGACATTGTTATATTCACGTTTCTGTCGCCGTAATGTTTTCTCCCATCTGCCAGATTCGTCACTTTTATCCCTCGTCTCGACCGCACACTACACACTTCCATCATGGGTCAATGAATTTGACTCGAAAACTACACGGATGAATCTTGATAGCAATATCACTTCCATCTTGTTATGTATGTTTTAATGCATTTTTCTATGTGATCATGCCTCTTACATGCGTTTTTGTAGGGAGATTAGCCGCGTCCCTTAGGCACTTAAGCCGATCCACGGGCTTATTTGTTCAAAACCTATTTTCCCTATCATAATACAACAAAATTCAAAAGCAACGGTGCACCTAGGGTTCAAATGCATTTGGCGGCTAAGCGGAAAGAAGACGTACACCTTACAAAGCATTTGCTCTCTAAAAAATGGGCTTCGATTTGGATACAGAGAAGACTCGGCTCTTAAGGTTAGCTTTAGAATTTGGCTTCGACGAACAAGCTGCGCACACTTGTTTGGATCAGCTAGTCCGTCTTTATGGTATCTTGTTCCTCTTTTTTCTTCTCTCATTCAAGGCAAATACATGTAAATAGCCAGTTGTATTTTAGTAGGCAACAAGAAAGAAAAGAATCAAACGATTAATCCATCAGAAATTTCAATGGTTAACTATTAATGGTATGTTTGTTTTTCCATAAAAAATCTCATTATATAATTATTTTTCCTCTCTTTTAAACTCAAATTCTTCTCTCCACAAAACCCCTGTTTGATTCTCACATTGTTTGCTTTATTTGATGTAAATTGTCACCGTTATGTCTCATTATCTGCAAGGTGTGTAGCAAGTTGGAAGGTTTGGTGGGCATATAGCAGTAAAACATTAATATTATCATATGGTCTCCGGGTGTAAGTGGATTGGCATGGTTCAGTTTGCTTTTGAGGTTGGTCACGAGGTTAAAACCCAGGACTATATAATTTGAATAGTATATAAGGTAAACGAAGCTGCAATCCCCTTCATCTTTTAAACTTTTGCACATGAAGAAGGCCCTCCGGCAAACTCTTGCTGGTCTTCACATATATTCATGTGAAATTTTAAATTTAGATAGTGATGTTGTAGATTGTGAAACAATAGCACAAGTTCTTGTGGACACATTCATCAATACTGGGAACAAATGGCAATGATATTAAATCAAATACATAGCATCATATAGTGAAACTACAGTCCCTTGCATTTAGGAGAGAAACACCATGCATTCAAAGGAGTGGCACAACACACTAGAAGAAGATGCCCTTTAGAAGTGCTCTACATTCTAGAAACAGAACAACAGTGCCTCATGTTTCACAAGTTCTTGTGGACACATTCATCAGTACTGGGAACAAATGGCAATGATATTAAATCAAATACATAGCATCATATAGTGAAACTACAGTTCCTTGCATTTAGGAGAGAAGCACCATGCATTCAAAGGAGTGGCACAACACACTAGAAGAAGATGCCCTTTAGAAGTGCTCTACATTATAGAAACAGAACAACAGTGCCTCATGCTTAGGAGGGTGGTGTGTCTAAAGGAAGAAGTATTACAGTGGTGCCATTACAAAGGTGGCACCTTACAAGAGGTGGTGCCTTTCAAGAACAAGTGGTGCATAGTATAAAAATATAACAACACATTTTTTGAAAAGAGTAACATTCTGCATTTAGAAAGCTTGCTAGCTGACTTTTAGCTTTGTTAAATATTGATTTTTATCATGAGTTTTAAAAGTTTTACATCAAACATACGGGCTTAAAATTGAATGTTGTTTGCATGTGATTTTACTATTTTCATCCTTCTTCATTGTGTTATGATCATCCGTGCACCAAAAATTGCCCTTAATTTCTTTTTTTCCCTTCTTTAAGCTTTCTTTCATTAAAACTAATTTTCTAATCCTATCAAGGCCTTTCTTTGTATTTCCAATTACAATTGTTGCTCTTCGGGTGTTGTTGTTATTGGGTCTTATTTTGTAAACCAATCTTTGTGTCTTACAAATTGGAAAGTGATGAAGTATTTAAAATGAAGCCTAAACCTCTACACATGCTCAATAACGTACACAATATTGGGATATCAATTTGCGCTATGTTGATTAGAAATTTGGTCAAAAGAATTGCCTCTAAAATAATCAAGAGATCCTCTTGTTGCTACTAGTCTAGTTGTTGTGTTACACCTTCTCCAGCACAATCACATACAAAGCTCTATGATCCATAGATTTGCATTGTTATGATTGTTAATGGGCATTAAATCGCTAATCTCAATGTGGAGTTTTTCAAAGTAATGCCATCAATTTCTAAATCAATTATTGTAGCAAGCATCAAAGAATCTTTGAACATCTTCCATACGAAGAGTGGAGAATGTAGGTAGTTCATTAAAACTTGACTACCAATGGAAATAATGAATTACTCCAAGGTTGAGTATGCTAAGTGGGTGGAATTCAAAGATGAATACAAATATGTCATTCTCCTCTCGATTAGGATGGATAGAGAACTTGTTGGAATGTTATCATTTGGAGGTCCTTTTTCATGAAATGTCTTATGGGAGCATAGATGTTTTAGATGGGCCAACATCTTTTGTGATTCAATTCATTGTTAGTTTGTTGAGTTCCCAATATGAGTTTTTTTAAACATGACTTCTTATTTGTATGCTTTCCTATGAGGGTCACCCATGAATAGGATAGAATAAACTTAAACTTATCTTGTGACAGTGGTTTCATTCTTTGACATCAATGACAATCTCGTCCATATCTCCTCGACATCAATGACAATATTCTAACAATCTCATTATAATCCTATCAATCCTATGAATGAATAGTCATAGTACATTCATATATAAGTGTGGAAAGATAAAGGGATGTCTTGGTAATTACAAGCAGCACAATCATTCATCTTCACTTGACTCATTTCCGTTGTTTTGTCGTTTCTGGAAACATTGTTGAACACCTATAGCAAAATAGGTTTACCATTTGACATTGTTATAGCCATGCAGTATGATTGGAGAGGATTCAAGACATCATAATATATCAATATGCTCTAGGAGAGAGCCTAAAGCTTATGGCGAAGGCAAAAAATGGTGGAAAGTAATGCCATTGCATTGCAAATTGATAAAAGTCTCAAATCCTCTTGGATAATTTATATAGTATTTGTTTAGCCTTTCTAGCTGCTTGGAGGTTGTTATAGAACTTTATCCTCAAAGTGAAAATAAAGTTATGAAAGCATTAAAAGGAGATAGAAAAAATAAAGGATAATATGATACTTTGGTTAAAATGGAAATTAATAAAGAATATTTATATAAACTCCTTTAAAAGGGGAAGAATAAATGTATCTATTTAATAATTACTAAAAATAACCATTGTGAAAGGGTGTGATTGTTTGAAAACCAACCATTAACCCCTATATAAAGCATTTATGTGAGACTTGGAAAGGGCATGAAGATCACTCAAGGAAGAGTAAAGTGGTTTGGTGGGGCTATGGGCATTGGAGAAGGGGCACATGGGAGTGTCCAACTTGGGTTACAAAGTACACTCGAGATTGATTTGGCCAAGGCTTTGTGCGAGTAGGCACACCTTTTTGTGTGAGTAAGCACAAACTATGTTTTTACACAAGTCCTCCAAAGTGTTCCATAGTGAGAGCCAATACCATTGACATCTTCCTAGGATAAGAGTGACTTTTCCAATAGCTATGATTAAGATTAGTACTGAACTCATTCCAAGATATTTTTAATTATAAACGAGATGGAGTTGATTTAATTAAATTCTTTAAATAAGTTACTTATTTCTTTTTGAACATATTCATATTGTTGGATTCCAATTTATGTATTATTGATGATGTTTTTAATGTGCTTAATTCTTAAACTAGTTAACATTGATTAATAAGCATTTTTGTGCATTTATATCTAAATTATAGATATAATTTATAATCTTTAAATTTAGTTATTAACACTACTGAATCTGCTGCCATATAAAATTAACTTTGATATATTAAATTTACTCAATTTTATAGGTGTAATATCCCCTTTTGGAAAACCCTAATTTATGCCCACAATTTGCTAATTCAGACTTTATATGAATTCCCTCTTCTAACAATATATATATGTATTCATCTATTGATATTCTTATTTATCTATATATATAATCATTCTTTATTTCCAATCTGCTGCTTTTCTGCATGCATATCCCTATCTCTGATTTTTTCCGTTTCATATTTATGACCCATTCCTTCTTAAATCTGTTTTTCACATTCTTCTTTAAATCTGCTTGAATACGCGAATGATTCACATTATTTTCTTCATATCAATATCTCTATTCTCTGGTGTATTTCTGATTTTGCTGAGTAAAACTTAAACTGATCGACTCCCTATAATGGCTGCTTTGGGATATTTTAATTGCTCCTTTAAATATATCTCAATTTATAAATCTTCATATTCCTTCCCACGATCTTTCTTACATTCTCTATCATTCCACACTTCACGACTGATATTTCTTCATATATTTATTGTTCTCTTATATATATATATTCTATTCACTCCATTGCTACATTCTGTTTTGATTCTCCCTTGATAACCTTTATATATCTGTTCGATTCACATTTCTCTTCCTCTAATATTCCTTCCTTTCTCTCTCGCGACTCACTTCTGATCTTTTTTTTTAATATCTTGAATTGCTCAAGTGACACAACCTTCCTTTCAAGTGATCTCACCCTTATGGAGAGTTATATCTCTGTGAAATACTAAACCGGTTCTTAATGTAAGTCGGCCTGCTGTTAATAAAATATAACGAGTCGATCCTTTTATTAGAAGTAATTATTATGATTAAGGGGCGATTAATTTATTAATGTTATCCCTTATATTATTTTGCCTTGTATAATCGATGCATTTCACTATGTTTTCTGTTTGGAGATAATCGTTCATTTTTGATCAGCGGTCATCTAGGAGCGGAATGTCACACGTGTTTTGACAATTGACTCCTCCTATTAATAGTATCTATTGCAGATAATTATCATCGCTTTCATAAGATGTTGAAGTCGCTACGATGGTTAATGCATTCGATGTAACTAGTTGAATGGCTGCCTCGACGATCTAAGTGGCTCCCCTCACTCCTGACTCATCCCCGATTGTCAGTTACAGGAAGAGGCGTAATACATATAAAATCTCCCACCGCAATCTATATGTTAAATTGGTGCTAATTTGAATAGCGGCTGGCTTAAGACCATTACGGTTCCTGTGGATATGACTTAACCTCTGCTTCATACGGTGGCCATAAAACAACTCGTCCCCTGAGTGCCTCGTCACGACTCCACTCCTTACGATGGTAATATACTATTATCTTACGTTAATTAGTATTGTCAGTATTGATATGCTTCTTTCATGGTTTATTGGCTTGGGCATCCCCGTAATAATCATAATTGTCGTTATATTTACAATTTCCATATTTGATGATTATAGTAATATGTTATTTTAATTTTATATATTTTAATATCTATTATAAACATCAAGGAGGGGTAAATTTTTTATTAAAGCAAGGAAACGTTACAAAGCAAGGGCATTAAATAGCCCTATCAAGTTCAAATAGGTGATCCAATTGATGAGACAAATCCGGGGGTAGTTGACCCCGATCCACCAAATTCCAATCATGAATATGATCAGAAGCCCATTTAGCCAAGCAATCAGCAACACCATTCCATTCTCAAGGAATATGAGTGAAAGTAACATACTCCAAAGAAGCACAAAGAGTGAGAATTTGTTCAACAATCAGAGCCAACTGCCAGCTCACATCATCTAAATGCCGCCTTTTCAGTAAGTTCACAACTTGGGAGTCAGACTCACATATGATCCTTCGCCATCCCAAATGACTGCCTTGCTCCACAGCCATTAAAATGGCCCGAGCCTCCATAAGATTATTAGTATGAAGACCCTTATAAACAGAGAAGATAAACTGAACATCTCCAGAGCTATCCCGACCAACACCCCCAATGCTAGCATGACCTGGATTTCCACGAGAAGAGCCATCCGAGTTAATTTTTAGGACTCCATGAGGAGGAGGGGTCCATCTTCCCTCCCTATTCACCTTCGAGGTAGGATGTCTATATCTGTTGCACATGAGTTGCCGTTGCGGAGGAGGAAGATGAAGACAATTACAACAACCAACATCACGAGGGTCCACCAGCGTAGTCATATCACGCTTAGCTGCAATCGTGTCCCCTAAAGAATGAAGAATTTTCCACCATAGGTGAGGGGCCATCAACAATGAATCTTGAAAAATCCGCCCATTCCTCTCCAACCACAGGTTCCAGATAATAAAGGATGGCCCAAGAGCCCAAGCAGCCTGAAGAAAAGAGGCAGAAACAGGGGCCTTGCCCCACCGCTCCCCAAACTCCACCAAAGAGGAAGCATGCCAACAGGCCGTATTCCACACCCCCTAGTAGAAATGCCAAATCTCCCTAGCATAGGAACATTGGAAGAAGAGATGGGAGACACTCTCTTCACAGCCATGACACATAACACACATAGAGGGGCCTTGGAAACCACGCTTACATAAATTATCCCAAGTAAGACACCGGTTTTGAGCCACTAACCACATGAAAAAGTTGCACTTGGGCCATGACAACTTGTGCAAAACTTGCTTCCACCAAGGGACCTCAATGTCCCCAAACAATTGCCTACCCAACTGCTTATAACCAGCCGACATAGAGTACTTTCTAGACAAATCCGAACCATCCCAAGCGAAGACATCAGGTCCCCTCAAAGAATTACAGGCCCGGGAAGCCAGAAGCTGGGAAAGCTCATGCCTATCCCCCTTAGACCCTCCAGGTGGCCGCTTAGAAGGATGCTTCCAGTGAGAACTTACAACCAATCCACCATGCTGTGCCACCTTATAATGCTCCACAGTATCCCGACCAGCCGCAATAAAAACATCACAAAGGGACTGGAGGTGAGGAAAAGAAGAGAGAATAGGAGGGTGACCATCCCAAGAATCTGACCAAAAAAGAGCCTGTGACCTCGAATGATAGATCCAAAAAAGTGCACACTTAATCAACTGTGCCCCCACTTTCAAAGTATGCCAAATCATATAACCGCTCCCTTCCAGAGGATAGCGAGGAACCTCAGAAGAAGCAACACCCCGAAGATATTTATGGTTGAGAATACGAGCCCATAACTGATGCTGATTGGTACACCAACGCCAGTAAAGCTTGGCAGCAAGAGCTTTCCCATTCAAAATTTTAGAACGTAAACCAAGACCACCCTCCTGCTTTGGTCTACACACATATTCCCACTTAACAAGGCTCCACTTTGAAGACAACAAATTACCACTCCAAAGAAATTGACGAGAAAGAGCATCAAATTCCTTAAGGAAATACAATGGAGCCGCTTGAACAAAGCACCTGTAGATGGGAAGGGCCTGAATAGCAGACTTGAGAAGAGCCACTCTAGTAGCAGTAGACAACCAATGGTGAGTCCAATGAGTAACCTTCCGCCTTAGCTTATCAAGCAACAGCTGCCAGGAGGACCTGGGTTGACGACCAACAACAAGAGGAATACCCAAATAGACAAAGGGAAGAGACCCAATTCGAAACCGCAGAATAGTTGCAATCCGCTGCTGAATAGCTGCAATCCGCCGCTGAATAGCCTGAGGAGTATTAAAGAAAAAGATAAAAGACTTCTGCTCATTGACTTTCTGGCCCAAAGCCGCAAGGTAGATGTCCAAAGCAATGGAGCCGCTTGAACAAAGCACCTGTAGATGGGAAGGGCCTGAATAACAGACTTGAGAAGAGTCACTCTAGCAGCAGTAGACAACCAATGGTGAGTCCAATGAGTAACCTTCTGCCTTAGCTTATCAAGCAACAACTGCCAGGAGGACCTGGGCTGACGAGCAACAACAAGAGGAATACCCAAATAGACAGAGGGAAGATACCCAATTCGAAACCGCAGAATAGCTGTAATCCGTCGTTGAATAGCCTGAGGAGTATTAAAGAAAAAGATAGAAGACTTCTGCTCATTGACTTTTTGGCCCAAAGTCGCAAGGTAGATGTCCAAAGCTTGCCTGAAGGATTCAAGGATTCAGCCTCCCGAATACGAGCCAAACCCATAAGAGAGGTGTCATCCACAAATTGGAGATGAGAAAGTGTTGGCAAGCCCATCCCCCACTGCCACCCATGAATCAATCTTTGTGATACCTGAGAATTAAGAAGCCGACCCAGCTTGTCCGCCATAATAATAAACAAATAAGGAGAGAGCGGATCTCCTTGACGAAGGCCCCTAGTAGCCCCAAAAGCTCTGAAGGTTCCCCATTCACAATAACCGAAAAAGAGGAAGAGGTCACACAGCTCAATATTCAGCTCACCCAATCAGAGGAAAAACCAAAGGCCAACAAATCTTCTGAAGAAAACTCCATTTAACTTTGTCATAAGCTTTGGCCATATCCAACTTGATAAACATAGTCCTATCCTTAGAGGTTGCCATGGAATGAATGACTTTAGACGCAACCACTACCCCATTCAGAATTTGACGACCTGCCACAAAGCCTCCTTGCTCCTCAGAAATGATCATAGGCAAACAAGATTTAAGCCTCTCAGTGATCAATTTCGTAATAATCTTGTACACCACATTACAAAGCGCAATGGGTCTAAAGAGATCAAGCCTGTCAGCACCTTCCTTCTTAGGAATGAGAACCAAAAAAGTAGCATTCAGGGCACAAAGCATTTGCTTACTATGAAGAGACTCTTGAACCACCTCCAATAAATCCAGCTTCACAATATCCCAAAACTCTTGAAAAATTCTATTGGGAAATCATCAGGGCCAAGAGCTTTCCCCTTATTCATCCCAAACACAACCTCCTCCACTTCCAACAAAGTCACTGGGCGAAGAAGAGAAGCATTCAACTCATTAGAAATCAAAGAAGGAACGCAAGCAAGGACCATATTCTCATCAGCCTTTGCAGGAAGTGAATCATCAGTGAATAGATTAGAGTAGAACTAACGAGCCTCTCTTGACAGAGCTTGTTGCGAGGAGATCAAAAGACCCTTAGAGTTAACAAGAGAAGAAATAAAACACTTATTCCGACGAGCTTGCACCGAATGATGGAAAAACGTAGTATTCCGGTCACCCTCTTGAAGCCAATCAATCCTAGCCTTTTGTTTCCAGAAAATCTCCTCACGAAGTTCCCACTCCTCCACCAATTTCAACGCCTGGGCCTCAGCATGCCCAAGAGCCTTCGAGAAACCTAAATCCCGAATTTGGCGAGTAATAACTGCAAGGCAATCCTACACTTCTCTTTTCCTGGCCCGAAAATTACCAAAACATGACCTATTCCATCACTTAAGATGATACTTGACATATTGCAGCTTCTTAACCAGAGAATACATAGCTGTACCATACGTAGGGGCGCCATCCTGCCACCATTGAGCAACAAGATCACCCAAAGACGAATCACGCAGCCACATAAGTTGGAATTTGAAAGGTGGATTCTTTGGATTTGGGAAAGCTGAAGCCGAAAACTTAATTGGCCAATGATCAGAGCCACACAAGTCAAGAATCTCGGAGTAGATGACCAAGCAACCTCTAACCCAAGAGCTAGAGACAAGGAATCGATCTAGCCGTTGGGAAATCGCTTCAGGCCCACTCCGTCTATTATTCCAAGTGAATATTCCGTTAGAGGGTTTAACATCCACCAGAGCAAGAGAGTCCACATTAGTTCGAAATAGATCTGAAGTAGGACCAAGCCTAGGCGACCCTCCCCTTTTCTCCTCCAAGCTCAACACCGAATTGAAATCACCAGCTAAGATCCAAGGCACAAAGGGAGCACAAGACCTAACATACCTGATATGAGCCCAAAGCTAGATTTTACCATGGATGTTAATCGGAGCATAAACATTACTAACCAAAATAGTCTCACTAGATTCCAAAACCAAAGCCATCACAAAAATAGCAGACTGGCTTGAAATCCACCAACGAGGAACAACCTTACGAGGATCCCAAAAAAGAGCCAGGCCTACAGAGGTTCCCCTAGACCCAATACACTGACATTGGCCAGAAAACTGAATACGAGGAGCATGTTGAAGCATGAGGTACACCCGAAGCTTAGTTTCCTGAACACAAAAGATATTTGGAGAATGAGCAACAATCAAATCTTGAATAGCCTTTTGACGAGAGGTGCTATTCAATCCCCTTGCATTCCATGAGAGAATAATCATGAGGAGGGTTGAGAGAAGTGGGCCTCAAGGGTCTTAACAACACCAGATTCCACCAACAGATCCCCAGTAGATTTAAGCTTGTCCACATCCTTCTTATGACCAGCTTTCGAAGAATTTTAAAATGCCTCTTCTTGAGAGGGCGTTGTAGCACCCCCAAAGCAGGAGACGATCCCCGACCGTTACCTGAAGAGAACATCACCTTAGCTAAATCTGCTAAAACAATATCATCCTGCACATCTGTAGAGGCCTCAGGAGGCTCATAAATCCCTTGCTCCAAAGTCGGAGAAATATTCTGAACAACAATTGCCTACTCTAGCCTTGTATCCATACCAGTGGCCCCATAAGAAATCTCAATAGGAATCCCTTCCTCCAAAGCTTGATTATCCAGGACCTCAAACCGATTGAAACCCTGATTACTCTGTCTATCCTTATAGGTCCGCTTTTGACCCCTCCCTTTAGTTCTCTGCTTAACAGGAATAAAGCCATCCTTATCAGGCCCACCCTCAACCACAGGCGCCTTGCCTTTATCCCCCTTCTCCATCGAAGGCCCAAAAGAAGGAGAAGAGGAAGCCCTCGTCGCTTTGGGTGCCCGAGGACATTGGCGCTAAAGGTGTCCATACTCGTGACAAAAGCGACAACGAAAGGGAAGGGACTCATAATCTAACAGTTGAATCCACGAGGTAGAACCAATACAAATTTCCAAAGAATCCGGCAAAGGGTTATTTAAATCAATTTCAACACAAATGCGAGCATAAGAGAATACCTTTTTATCCAAAGTATTCTGAGCAATGGCAACCGGCTTCCCCAACAAAGCAGCAATCCGGTGCAGAATATCCTCCCTCCAAAACTCCAACGGCAGCCATGGTAGACGGACCCAAACAGGAACTCGTGTAAGAAGATCCTCTGTCGCATTAAAACCTCCATGCCAGGGCTTAATGAACAAGCCAACATGATTGTAAAAATACGACCCTCCCTCGAAAATCCGATTACGATCCGAGATGCAAGAAAAATCAACCATGAAATAGCCATTCACAACCACCAAAAGATCAAAATCACCTTCAACTTGCCAGGCCCGACAGATCCAAGACTCTAGCACTGAGAGAGGGACACGAATACCCAAGAACTTACAGAACAGAACATGTTGGCTCCAATAAGCTATGTCCTCTTGAACCGATTTGGGAGAAATAGCTAGAACATGGCGATCTTGACTCCGCGGCAAGCACCCATTCACTTTCTTGAGCTTAGAGCTCTCACCCACAAAGGCCGAATCCGTCTTTTGTGCATGCATGGCTGCTGAAAAAGTCTGAGATGGCTTTGACCCAACAAGCACTAGGTTTTTGGAAGCCTCTGCCATACCCCCACATTGAACCCCTACACGCAGCCCACACTGATCCACCCCCTCCAAACCCACATCGCTTCCACCCCCCACTTCCCTCTCACCGCACAGCCCCCTACCCCCCACACCTTTTGCCCCCCAAACCCCCCATGCAGCAGGAAAAAAAAAACCCCGGCCTGTTACAAATCCCACTCCAAAAATGAACGAAAACCCACCCCCAGCTAGCAACACACTACACCACAGCAACCGCCCCCAAGCACGGGCAAGGACAGGCATGCAGCCCATGACCCTTACTGGGCCGCAAACCAGCAATAGGGAGCCCACGCGCACAACAAGCTACCGGGTGCCATCTTCCTTCCTCCGTATCATCAATGAGCTCAATATCATTTTAATATCTATTATAACATAGTGGTAATATTTAAATTGTTAATATCTATATTTTTAATATCCATAGTATAATAATAATTATAATTATAATATCGTCTTTGACAATTATAATTATATCAAATGATTAACATTCTTAATATATATTTTGTTATTTTTAGAGTCTCGATTTCCGGAGACATGACAATAGGTTCCACTCTACAAAATTATGAATACTGACAATCTCCACTAAATAGAAAAGGTACTTTTTTTTGCTGTTAATTGTATTGTTTCTCAGCCAGGGTATAGTTGACATAATGTGGAATGCATCTTTCAAGGAGGGATATCTAGAGCACCTTTTCATCAATTTTACCTTGATGATTCCATCCTCAATTTTGATGCCCACCAGTAGTGTCCTATTTGTGATACTCTGCATCGCCTTGGCAAGAGCAGCATCAAGTTTAAGATTGTCATATTTTTCAGATTTTTGAGCAGATGCTCATATCTCTATTGCCATTGTGCTGCTATCTTTGATCAATTTACAGTTGTAGGATGTCTTTAGTTGTGTAAAGATGCTGGAGAACATGAAATTTTTGCTTCTTTTTGGACTATTACTAGGTAATGCTTCAGCTTCAGCCTACCTATTGAACTATTTAGTAGCCACAACAAAATAATTTTCATTTACCCTCCTGAAAGTACATAGAAAGTCCATTTGTCTTCTTGAAAATGGGATAGGTTGCTATGTTGTGTATTTGCAAACATTACATTGCCAACAAATTGTATTACTTTTTGCAGTTTTGTGAACCAATCCACATTGTGTATTTACGAATATGCATTCATAAATGACGGTGTATGATAAATGATAAAATGAGGCAAATGTGTTGGAAAATTAAATGCTCACGAGCCTCCTACTCATCCGTTAGACCCCTTGCAATCCTCACCTACCCGTCAGGAGGAAATCTTCAATGACAGTTTTTTGGGGATCATCCCTGCAGCTCCTGATAGCTCCAAAATTAAATGTGGTAGCTGATTTTGAATTTGGAATTTATGCTGGTAGGTAATTTCGAATTTTGAGAGGTAATGTTTTGTGAAGACAAAAGGAATGAAGGCAACAAGTTCTGTCAGTCAGAAAATTAGTTGAAGAAGTTTCCAGCAGCAACAGACTGTGTGAAGAATATTTTCTATGTGAGCTCCCAGAAGCTCCTGAACAGTAGCAGCTGTTTGTGTTTGTAGGAGAGCAGTGATTGCTCTAGGTCGAGCTCTGCGTAGCTCTTGACAGTGAGCTCCCAGGAGCTCTTGAAGTTTGTCAGTCTGGTTGAGCAGTGCTCCCAGCAAGTTTGTAATTCGTAGCTTAGTTTTATTTTCTGAGTTTTTATGCTTTCTGTATTTGTCATTTCCAGTTTAATGAAAATGAATGAATGTTGCATGTCTCCTCGTGCTTCCGCGTTTTGATTTTGTGCATTCCCAGCTGATTGGGAAACAAAACAGCAGTTCCGTGTTTGCATTTTATTGGCTCATTTAAATTTCTTACAAAATGATATGGTATCTAAATCTCTTTTGCAGTATTTTAGGTGGTTCTTGACCCAAAATGTGTATTTCACTTTAATATCTTGCTTATTAGGATGTTAAATTTTTTCATGAAGATAGACATACTTAAATATGCACATACGTACAATAGTTAACTAATATCATATTTAAACAGATTGTTGAATACCTTCTTGTGCATAAGAGCCTATACCTGCTTGTGGGGTCATTTTTGCACTTTGCCAAATACTTCCACATTTTGCATCTACATGTACCTTTGTAAGCATGCTAAATATAACAACGGGAAAAAATAGTAGATCTAAGAGGTCATATAGAATAAGAGAAGAAACAAATTGTTGACTCAATAGTTGGCTTTGTGATATGTAAGCATCACAAATATCATATGATACAGGTATTCGTGATCTTGTATTATCATGGGATTATGATTTATCTGGTCTTTATATTTTGTTATAAGACCGTTGACTTTGAGAGGTGTTTGCTCTCTCAGTACTTTTTTATTGCTCGGTAAATCATGGGTGAGATTGTGAGCTGCTTTTAATGCGGTGCGGGGATGCTTGAGCCACATTCTTAGGATCTGTAAACACAGATCATGCTTGAATGTACCCCATAATTATTGCACCGGAACCTTGACACTTGTCTGCTAGAGTTAAGGTTCATCTATTGGTGATGGGAAGATTTGAAATAGCGTCCCACTCTTATGAACACCCCTCATTACCATCGCACCACAACTATTTCGAATGTTTGGTTTTAATTTTGTTGTATCTCTTTCTGTACTATTTTGATTATTCATGGGCTGACAATACACACATACATGCACATGCACATACACATACATACATACACATACTATGTATATGTATGTAGGTATGTATATCTTTCTCTCTGTATATATATATGTATATATGTATATGTATATGTGTATATTTATACATATACACACATATATGTATATACATATATGTGTATACATATATATACATATATTATGTATATACATGTATATATATGTATACACATATACATATATGTGTATATATATACATATGTATATGTATATACATAATATATATGTGTATATTATACATATATATACATGTATATATATGTATACACATATACATATATGTGTATATATATACATATGTATATGTATATACATAATATATATATGTATATATATGTGTATATTATACATATACATATACATATTGTATGTATGTACATATACATATACATATGTGTATATGTATATATATATATTTAATATGTATATGTATATAAATATACACATATACACATGTGTATATGTAAATGTATATATTTAATATGTATATGTATATACATATACACATATACACATGTGTATATGTAAATGTATATATACATATACACATATATGCATATACACATGCATATGTATATGATATACTGTATACGTATACATATACACGTGTATATGAATACATGTGTATATGTGTATTGTGTGTCTATATATATAAACAAAGAGACTTCATTTGGGCTGGCAAGAATTATATAGACATTCATATTTGGGATCATTATGCATGACCAAGATGGGATTATATAAGAATAGAATGTGAAATATTTGACAAAAGCTCCATTTGTGCTTTTGTTTATGTCAAGAACTATTTCTGTATTGTTTTCTTGTATAATTTCCTTTGATATGCTGTTTTGGCCTCTGTATATATTGTTTTGAGGACTTTAAATGGCATATTTCTATTTGTATGTCACAAGGCTTTGACTCAATACTGGTAATAGTGATTTTGCAAACTTTAAGTTATATAGTGAAAGATAAATTTTGTTTATCACTCTTTTTCTTTTCCTCTTAGGGGATGACGGACAGGATTTCATTTCAGTGGAACATTGCGGCGATGACTTCCTTGCAATGCTGGCAGATTGCACACAACTTAATGAAGACTGGGATGTCTTGGCAGGTTCTGAGCATGATTCTTGTGCACTTGAAAAAAATAATTCTGATGGAGATTTTGAACATCAAGATGATGACCTTCATGATGCTAAATATAACTCTATGGATGAAGAAATTATACCAGACAGTGATGAGGAATATATTCCTAATGATGATAAAACTGTAAGCAGTGGATCAGATCAGGAAAGCACAAAGACGGGGGCTTATTCCAGTGATGATGATATTATGATAATTGAAAACCCAGCAAAATGCAACCGATATTCTAATATTGAGGTTCCTATTTCAGCTAATAGCAATGATGTTCATTTTACTACCAAAAGTTCAAGCACGGAGTGTGCAAAGGCCATGGTTGGTAAAATTTATCCTTGCAGATTTTTGTGTGGTACAAGTTTATTTTTTCAGCTTAAATTTTATGGCTATATTCAAATTACTTTACAATACAATGTACTAAATAATGCACTAAACCAAATGCTTTTATTGAAGTTTATTCTATGTAATCCCCAAAGGTGTGATCGACGACTGTGTAATGATCTTTAATTAGGAAATAATTATTGTGTAATAATGCTGCAAACAAAGACTATTGCTATGCTTCACAAAGTTCAGGTACACAGTGCTCAAACATTATTTTGATCAAATTTTAGCCTTGCAGATATGTTTGGTACAGTTCTTTACTTTTTTATCTTAAATTTCATGGCTGTGTTCTAGTTACCCTTACAATACAGAGGCAAAAGTAATGCAATATGAATAAACCAAATGCATTATTCCATGTAATACCTGAAGGCTAAGTCACCATATTCGGCCAAATTTCATCATGAAATTTGAAATTCGTCGAATTTCAGAAAAAAACTTTTAAATTCGTTCATATTCGAAGGAATTCGTACGGTGAAAAATAATGCGTTTTTTTAGGGTTTTTTGCGTCACTCTTGCAGGCTGCAACTTCGACTTCGGTGCTGGTCACTCTGTAAGTCTCACAGCTTCGGCGTCACGCAAATGGGAAGCAACAGGTGTTTCAGGTCTTCAAGGTTGACAGAAATCGGCACCCTCTCTGGAAATCGTCGGCACCCTTTCTGCAAATCGTCGGCGCCATCTACGTGTCTCAGCGATTTGCAAGCTCCTCGAAAGGTAGGTGTGAGCAGCGTGTCTCAGACAAGATTGACCCGATTGAGCAAAGGGATATAGAGTTGGGTGCAGTTGTCCATTCGGCCCCTTCTTTTCATTATTGTAGATTTTCTTCTCTATTAGAATACTATTAGGTTTTACTATTTTATTGATATTAGATTTAATATTTATTTTAGGTTTTATTATTTTATTATTATTAGATTTACTACTTTATTATGTATTATGTATTCAGGTAGATTTAAATTAAATCTTTTAAGATTATATTATTTTTTATATATTAGGTTTTTAATATTTTATAAAATGTTAAATATTAAATATTTTATTATTTTTATTTTTATTTGTATTAAACTTATATTAATAAATTAATAACTAATATATGTAATTATTTCCTTGAATTATTTAGATAGTTTTGTGGATATATTACTTATAGTTATAAAAAAAAATTAAAAATTTCATTAGGCGAATTTAATTCGAATTTTATACTTTTCGATTTTTTTCCTTGTCGAATTTTATCCGAATCTCAAAGCTGTCGAACTCGAATTCGAATTCGAATACGGTGACTTAGCCTGAAGGTGTGGTCCACTAGTTTGCAACGATCAAAGATGTAATTAGGAAATCACTTTTATTTAATGAAGCTGCACAAAACATTATTGCAATACCTCACAAAGTTTGGGGCTGTGGGGGTGCAAAAGAAAGATATTCATTTTGGGGATGTCTAGAATGAGTCATCCAAATTTCAGCAGACGGAGGAGGAGATGCAGCACTAAAAATATATATAAAATATATTGATTTTATACCGAATTGTTTCTAAAGTCATAGTCAATCAGTATTTCTCCAAGTTCCCGAGACAAGGGGATGTAGGGATGACACAAATTTTCCAAAATTTTGGGGATGTAGGGGTATGGTGAGGGGACAAAAAAGTTATGTTATTTATATAACATAATTTACACAAAAATGTACAAAATTAAATATAGGTAACAAAATTGAGAACATAGTACAATAATTGATCAAATATAATTCAAATTTATATGTGAACCATGCTAGTTGTCGAATCATACATCAAATGACAAAATGTAAAAATTTGAAAATCAATGATTATATAGTTGAAATTCAAAATCTATTACAAATAACTGATAAGCTGAAAATTTGAAGTATCAACTAGAGTCTCAGTCTACAAATGTCAAGCACCAAAATAACAATTTAATTGCCAAAATAGATATCCATAGCTGTTTTTATTTGAGCAATAAGCTAAAAAATCAGAACCATCATCATCTTCAACTACATATCTAGGACACTCTTCATCACTAAGAGTTTTGGAAGGAATTGTATCATGCAATCCCATCACCACATGTGGTCGTCATCAACTTGTGTGACTCCATGGGTTCTGCATTCCACTATTGTGATGTGATTTACCTATACTTAGGTGTGTTGCCATCAATTCGATGGAAGGCACTGCACTGCAACAAGATTTTTCGATTTTCTCCCAAAACCTTAATGAATAGGGAACCACGTGCAAGGGAGTGTTGAGCTTCTCCCATCTTTGATAAATGATTGGTTGAATGTGTTCATTAATAGAATGCTAATGTGTGGTCCTTCTCTCGCAAGACAACCTTCATTTGGTCTAACATAGAATCAATGCACTCATACACCTTTCCAAGGCTAGGTGCATTGATATCCCCATATCTAATCACTTGGAAGATTGGAGTAATGATGGAGACAATATATTTTGCATCATCCCAAAAAACATCACTCTTCACTACATCTTTCAGCCTCTTCCCTTGCTCTATCTTGGACTTGAGCCACTGATTCCATTCTCTTGTCATAACTATTAGTTGCAATGCCTCTTGCAACTCAAGCATTCTCTCCAAGAGAATGAAATAGGATGCATATCTATTCTTGATAGGTTTCTAGAATTCTTTCTTAGAGAAGGTCTTGAAGAGTGCATGCCAATTGTGGTGGTTGTAGCTAAACATCTGCACATCTCTAGGATCATTGACCACTGCTTTGATCCAATCAATCTTTCCCATGTTCTTGAGTGCATTATTAATGACATGCACACAACAAGGAGTCCACCAAATGTCTATAAGTTGTCTCAATTAACTGCTTTGCATCTTTGCACACATGGGCTGCATTTGTCACTACTTGGACCACATTTTGTGGCCCAACCTCCTCTATAACATCTTTGAGGATCTAAAACTGAAAAGTCAACATCCTTGTGATGTTCTGAACAATCAATTGCCTTAAGAAAATAAGGGCCCTCTAAATATATAACTGTGATATTGATGAGTGGATGATGCTTAATGTCCGTCCACCCGTCCATGACTATACTGTATCCACTTGTCACCCAACATTCCTTCATTTTCTCCATTAACATATTTATCTTGGAATAGTTCTTATTCAAGATTGTGGTCCTCAATTTTGTCTCCCCTAGTGGCACATATGATGGTCCTACCCTTGTTACCTTCGCCATCACCTCCTTATAATAAGGAAAGTGAGCAACATGGAATGGAATGCCATTGGCAAAGAAGAATTTGCTAGTGGCATCATTTGCCACATCCTTCATCTGCACATTGAATAATTTTGCTAGTTGGTTAGGATCATCACTTGTCAAGTTGTGTTTTCCCCTAGCCTCTACTGCTTGGGCCCTTAAGGTAGAAAAAATTGGCATATGTGCAACTTGTCTCTTGAGTTTGTAAACTAGAAATAGAACCTTGTGGCTGGCTTTGATGACCCCTGAACCTTAGAGACAAAGAAGTAGATGAAGGTGCAATTGCATTGTCTTCACTCTTCGCTACCTGGACCACATCTCCGCCCTAAATTTCAGGTTTTTTCCCAATTCCTCACATACATCTACACCTTTTCCTCAAATATGAAGGAGGTGGGCATTAACTCTAGTAATGCTGCCCTAAAATTCAAGGTTACAAAAGTGGCACTTCCACAAACTAGTAGCCCTAGATTCCCCAAACTTGCTTTGTAATTTTGTTGCAAATTGTTTCAATGCAGATTTAGGATCAAAGGGACCCTTAGCAAAATTTGCTAGTATTGTGGAGGGGTAATTGAGATTAGCAGCTGCACTCGCAATGGAATTGGTGGTTTGGGTTTCATGGTCACCCCTCTTTGCTTCTACATTTTCATGAAAGTAATTGAAAAATTAAAAAATAACTCATAATCCTACCTCTTGCTTGAAAACTGCTTGCAACTTGGCGTCACTCCTCATCTTGCTCTTCTTCTTGCTCCTCCTCAACTTTTATGCACTTCACTCTCACACTTTCACCTTGCACTTGCCACACTCATTCTCACACTCACACTCACACTATCAACTTCTTGTTGATTTATTTTTGTGAGTTGAAATAAGGATTTGAGGGTGTTTTATAGGGATTGTGGGATTTAGGTGGGGTCCACAAGCCATTATGGTTTGGCCTTGGGCATAGGAACCACTTTTTTTTTTGAGTTAAAAGAAAAGTCTTTTTGACCATTCGACTGTGTGAGAGCCTAGACGTCTTGGTGGCATCTTTGAGGTGGTGGTGGTGGCGGGGCGACGAAGAGACGTTTTCCCCAAGTCCCTGTGTCTTGGAGATGTCATCATCTTGGAAACACAGGGGTTTTTGGGGGGATGCATCCCTGTGGAACACTACTTTAGACAACTTAATTTAATTAATTAATTATTTTCTTACCAAATCCCAATTAGCCTATGGGAATTGAAATAGGCTAAGGGTCTTTGCCAATTGATCATACCTACGAAGGGGACATTACAGACAAATTGTTTGAATTAAATCCATGCACAAAAATTAGGCATAGCAAGTCATGTTTAGTTCTCAAGTGTAAGTCCAATGTAGACCCCTAGCCTATTATTTCATTTCCTATAAGCTAATGAGGTGGTGTAAGAAAAATAGATTTAATAATTTAACTTAAGTTGTTGAAAAATAACTCTAAGCTATATTCCAAAAAGACAACTTATGTTCTACTATTAAATAAAGGTTGTTTTAATAGAGGGACCACAAGTGACGCTAGGAAAGGGGTCCAAATTCAAAAATAAAAATTTGGAGGGAAATAGGAGAAAAAAATAAAATAATAATAATTTTTTCTTGAAAAGTCTATATAAGGAGGAGTTAGGGAATGGAGAAGGTTACCATTTCATATTCCAAATTCAGTTCTCTTGAAATTGAACATTATTCATATTTTTTGCCTAAGGACGGAAACCATTTGGCAAAGAATGGATTTGAGGATGAAAATTTGTGAAGAGCCTAGATGGCTCCAACTCGAATCCTGTAGTTTTTCTTATCTTTTTGTGTTTTTTATTGATTTTAAGAAGGGTTTCTAGATAGAAGTAGAAGGGACGTCCAAGCATAAATGGAGATAAAACTAAATTTAAAACTAAATCTGATAAATTGTAATTGTATAGCAGATCTGACAATTTATACAAAGAAATTGCATACAAGGAACATACCCGAAACTCTCCAGATTATTTAAATAAAGAACTTTTGCACATGCCAGGCGGAAATCGCTGAAATTAATGAAATAGCACGCCTAGGGTACAAATTTGTTTTCTCCCACTCCGAAATTGGAGGAAGTGTGTTGGAAGAGGTAGGCGCCAGAGATGGAGCAAAGAAATGGCCAAAAGAAGAGGCGTTTTTGCCTCTAGCTTCATACGCCCCTTTCTAGAAGGTACGCTACCCAACGCAAATTGTACGGCCCCAGAAGATGTTGAATCTTCTTCATTGAAAGAAAAAAGTACTGTTGAAGATGGCGTCCAAGATGTGAAGCCCTCTTCTTATTACAAACTGAAATATTGCTCAAATAAACTTTGATGAAGATCACTGAAGACTCCAAAATGAAGCCCTCCCAAAATGCAACGATTCAGTTGGTATCTCATAGCCTCAAAGTAGCAAAACACTGAAGATTTGTCGTTTCTCTAATGGTGAAACCCTCTGGTAAACTTGTCTCAGACAAAATCACAGAGAAAGCCAAAAAGAAGCAAAATGTCAAATAATCATATTAATGAGTTTTAAATTTCCTCGTTTTGCTTATATTGACCAAAAAGCACGACTTCCCAAGAAATGTCGCCACTTTGCTTTAAAATACATTTAAAATGTATTTTATATACTTTTCCATAGTTGGGCGCACTTTGCCATTCAAGTGATTTAAAAGAATCACTTTATAAAGTATTTTCAGTGTTCCACGGGGACGCATCCCCCTTGGAAAAACCACCCATTTCTGAGACAGGGAGACGCCTAGGAAACGTCCCTCCGCCGTCCCCTCGTTTCCCTGCCGTCCCCCCGAAGTCTCCTCCTGGAGGGAGACGTTTCTGCATGGGAGACTTCTGGGAAACTTCTGGGAGACTTCCAGACGTCCCCTCCACCCCAGGAAACTCTAGGGAAACTTCTGGGAGACTCCAGGGAAACTTCTGGGAGACTTCCAAAGGCATTAGGCCATTAGCCTGGAGCCATTTACTATAAGTATTTACTATTTTGTACTCTTTTTTTGAAGTTTGAAGTTTGAACATTGATGATATAGTGATACTTGATTGTAATTATGATTCATGAATCATGATTATGAAACTCAAATTATGAAACATCTAGTTCTTGTTGCATTTTCCAATGTCTATATTTTCATTTTGATTTTCAATGTTCAGTGATTCACTAGTTCAATGAAATGATATATCATTGCAATGTGTTATTGTGTTTAAATTTTTAAGTTTTAAGTTTTGTTTTCATGTGTTAACTTTACTTATTCATTAGGCTTCTAAAGTTATATAATTATATTGTTATACATCTTTTTATAACTAATTTTTCAAGTACTATATGTATTTCAGTGCCGGCCCCCCGCCAACCCCCCGCCGCCGTCCCCAAACTTAGGCCCCCTGTCTCCCATCTCGGAAACGCATCCCTCGTTGTCCCCCTGTCCTCGTCCCCGAAACTTCGTGGAACACTGAGTATTTTTCATTACTTTATAAAGTATTTAAGTGGCATATCTTTATAAAGTCAATTATATTAAATCATTTAAGTTAATTACATAACTTAACCACCAAAATACCCATAACTGCCTCAAAACGCAGTATTATCTAGTGCCGTCAAAAGCTGGCGAACACTGAACACCATATGCCTGTACTGAAAACCATACTGAAGTGAAGGGATGGAAATGGCAATACCCATCAAAGACGGTCACTGACCCCCTAACCAGATCCTGTCAGCCCACGAGGGTCCAAGAAATAGGCTAACTCCGCTGTTCTTGAATATTGACTAGAGTGGGGACATTACAGTCCGCCCTCCCCGAATTTTCTTCTCCTCAAGCAAACTCAAAGCTAGATGTTGTCGAATATTGTCACTCTCCCAAGTAGCATCCTCTGTCGGCAGATCTTTCCACTTAACCAAATATTCCCCAAGAACCCGCCCCTGTAGAGGATGCTCTTTGAACTCCAGAATGGCCTCAGGTACTAAAATCAACCTCCCCTCATCATCTAAGGGTGGTAGGTCTGCAGAAGGAACTATGTGTTGTCCCAACGCCTTTTTGAGGCGAGACACATGAAACACATTATGTACCCTACTGTCTTCCAGTAAATCTAACTCATAAGCCACCTCGCCAATACGCCTGACAATGGTAAATGGCCTGTAGTAGCGTGGCTTGAGTTTCTCTGAGCTCCTCTTCCTAAGAGTGGACTGCTTGTAGGTTTGTATCATGAGGTACACCAAGTCACCGACCTCAAACGATCGCTCAACCCTCCTTTGATCAACATATTGCTTCTGCTGATTCTGAGCCCTCTGAATATTCTCTCGTAGAGCTCTCATAATATCCTGGTTCTCTTGTAACAATTCACCAACACTTGGTACTCAGCAGTCGCTCAATAGCAAATCAATGAAACTCGAAGCATCATAGGCATATAATGCTCGGAAAGGTGACATCTGGATAGACATGTGGTGAGTGGAATTGTAGCAAAACTCACAAAGATGTAACAACTTCAACCAAGCCTTCTGCTGCCCTGAACTATAATTCCTTAGGTATCCCTCCACCCATTTGTTGACGATCTCAGACTACCCATTTGTTTGGGGGTGGTACCTAGTACTTGGAGTGAGTTCCGTCCCACAAAGTGTGAATAACTCCTACCAAAAATTACTCATGAACCTAGTATCTCTATCACTGACAATGCTTCGAGGTAACCCATGTAACTTGAATACCTCCTGAAAGAAGAAATCTGCCACTTGTAAAGCTGAGTAAGTATTAGTGATTGGGAAGAAATGTGCATACTTTGTCAATTGATCAACTACCACAAAAATGTTGTCTCTACCCTGAGCTTTCGACAAGCCCGTAATGAAGTCCATTGACAAGCATTCCCACTTCCTCTCAAGAATAGGAAGCGACTGTAGTAACCCAACAGGGTAAGCATGCTCCTGCTTGTTCTGCTGACAAACGAAGCACTCCCTGACATATTGAAGAACATTTGATTTGAGACCCTTCCACGTTAATCTCTCTCGAACCTGCCTGTAGGTCTTAAAGTACCTGGGATGACCAGCCATAGGTGAATCATGAAGAGTTTTCAAAATCTTATTCTTCACCTCAGAACTTGGGACTAAAAATATTCTCCCTTTGTAAATGATAAGATCATTCACAAGAGAGTATATGCCATCCTGTATAGTCCCATCAATAATGCCAGAAGCCCACGAGTTCTTGGCATACTCCGCTAATATCATGTGACTCCAATCCTCTGAAATCATTGCAATGGAGCTCTAGTGTGGCCGGCGAGATAATGCATCATCAACTACGTTCTGTGTCCCTTTGACATAGGCAATGTCAAAATCATATTACTGCAGTTTGCTAACCCACTTCTGTTGTCTCTCATTTAGGTCTCGCTGCCCAAGGAAATGTTTCAAGCTATTATGATCCGTTTTGACACAAAATTTGCTGCCAACTAGATATTGCCTGAACTTGGCCATAGCGTGCATGATAGCCAACATCTCCTTATCATAAATACTAAAGCTCCTCTCAGGACCCCTAGCTTCCTACTCTCGAAAGCTATCGGATGACGGTCTTGCATGATTACTGCACCAATACCTTCTCCACTAGCATCACAGTGAAGCTCAAAAGGTTTGGTGAAGTCTGGCAACGCCAAAATCGTCATCAAATGTTTGAACTTCTCAAAACACTCCTGTGCTTGAGGTGTCCAAACGAATGCTCCCTTCTTTGTCAAATCTGTAAGTGGTGCTGCATGTCTCGAAAAACCACTAACAAATCGACGGTAGAAAGCACATAATCCCACAAATCCCTTGAGCTGCGTCAAGGTCTCAGGCGTAGGCCAATCAACAATTGCATGAACCTTATTAGGATCCATGCTAGCACCCTCTCCACTGATGATGTGACCCAGATAAAGCAACTTGGCCATGCCCAATGCACATTTGGACTCCTTGGCGTACAAGGACTCCCTGTCAAGTAAGCTTAGCACAGTATCTAGGTGAGCCAGATGCTCCTCCCAGGATTTGTTGTAGACTAATATGTTATCGAAGAACACCAAAACGAATTTCCTCAAATGACGTTGGAAAACCCTGTTCATCGTGGACTGAAAGGTGGCTGGAGCGTTGGTTAAACCGAAAGGCATAACCAAAAAGTCGTAATGTCCACAATGACATCTGAAAGCGGTCTTCTCAATGTCTTCCTCTCGGACCCTGATTTGATGGTAGACTGTCCTCAAATCTATCTTCGAGAAGTAGAAAGCCCCATGAAGCTCGTCTATCAACTCATCAATACGCGGAATGGTATACCTGTTCTTGATGGTTTTCCTGTTCAACATCTTGTAATCGATACACATTCTAAGTGTACCGTCTTTCTTCTTCACCAATACAACCGAAGAAGCAAATGGAGACTTACTCGGCCGGATGTGTCTCATAGCGAGCAACTCTTTGATGGTTTTTCCTATCTCATCCTTCAATCGCTTCGGGTGCCGGTAAGGAGTAATCATAATGGGCTTGGTTCCCTCCTCCAACTCAATAATATGCTCTATGCCCCTGTCTGGAGGTCTACTAGGAGGTATATCACTAAACACCTTCTTATGCTTCATGCGAAGCTCTTGTACATCGGGATGGTAAGGTGTTTTATGTTGCTCCTCATAAGATGGCTGCAACTGACACGTTGTTGCCCACTCAACCATGTCATTTCGAATTAACCTCTCCATTCTTTTGAGTGTAATAACTTTCAAGCTGCTGTCCTGGATGGATTTTAGTATGTGATTTTTTCCATCAACCTTAAATTTCATCTCCATCTCCCTAAGGTTGAGAGTAAACTCACCGATTGCGTGAAGCCACTTCATGCCAACAACCACATTGGTGTCATCCATTGTAACCACATAGAAATTTGCCTTGAACTCATAATTGTTGAGCTTCATGGGTAGATCCAGAATCATCTTCTCACACTTGAGAGTATAACCATCAGCAACCTTGACTTTGATGCTTTCAAACTACTGAGTTTGAATTCCTCTTTTCTCCACTAAACGTGCATCTATAAATTATGTGTAGCACCTGTGTCAAGAAGCGAGATGACTCTTTGGCCAGCCAAGAGTCCACGCAAATGAAAAGAACCTTCCCTTTGCATACTTGACATGTGAGCTTCCTGTAGCTCATTTTCCACTGTATTTTTTGAGTTTTCTTCTTCAAAACCATTTTCATCAGTTTGCTGGTCAGAAAAATCAGACATTAAATCTTCCTCATAAAACCACTCCAACTGTCTATTTTGTCCCTTTGGCTTGAGAGGACAGTCATGGTTTATGTCATAGGGCCCTTTGCAATAAAAGCAAAGCTTTCTCCTTTGTAAATCGTTGATTGTTTCGCGATCTAAAGGTGCTGCAAACTTTTTCTTTTGCTCAGAATTATCTGATTTCTTAAAATCAGGTTTACTGTCCCTATTTGATGAGGATGGAGTTGTGTTGAACTTACTTCGTGGAGTAGTAAGTTCCATGCTACGAGATTTCCTCATAGCCTCCTGTAAAGTAAGGGGATCAAAAGCTTTGATCCAGCCTTTCAGTGGCTCAAAAAGCCCTTCAACAAAGAGAATAACTAACCTTCTCTCTGAAATTCTTGTGACCATAATCAAGATCCTCTGAAATTCACTGATATATGACTCCAAGCTGCCTAACTGTTTAAGCTGTGCTAAGTCTCTGAAATACAGTTCGGGGTCTTTTTTGTCAAATCTTTCCACCAATCTATCTGTGAACTCCTGATAAGTAGTAATCTGGTCATGTTGTAGGGTAATCATATTGTGGTGCCACCAATCATGGGCTACACCATCCAAATGTAATTTTGAGAACCTTATGGCATCATCTTCTGCCGTTGGACGTAAAGTCAGGAAAGTGTCATGCTTGCTAATCCAAGCTCTAGCAGTTACTCTACTACTGCCATCAAAGGTAGGAAGAGTTAATTTATTTGTAGCCTGTCTTAGATCATTGTTCCTACTATCTCTAGGCCTCTTGTCAACTCGGTTCCTGCCATGTTCTCTCTTTTGGTTCATGAATCTATCAAAGTTAAGGTGATCCTTAACTCTTTGGGGTAAAGCCTCCCATTCATCATGTAATGTCATGATGTTGTCAGTGAAGGCCACTTCACCTTCTCCCTCCTCCATGATGCCCTCATCTAGATCACGCCTGGCAAAGTTAGGACGTGTGGGTCTCTCATAGGTGCGTGTAGGAGTAATTCTCGGTCGTGGATTTCCATGCACACTGCCATCTTCCTCCTGTTCCTGCGGTCTCCTTTGAACAATCAAGTGTTGTATTGCTGTGCTCAGTTGCTGCAGTACATTTGCTACTTGTTCTTGTCCTCCTACTAGGCCTCTCAAAACATCTCTGGCCTCCCTGTCTTCAATCTGAGCACGGGTTGGAGGTTCTTCTATCTCCACTCTGTCACCCATTTCCTGAAACTGATTGTCAAATCCAAAATTATCAAAAGGATTTCTCTGACTTCCAGGCCTCATGCGTTGGTAATACCTGTTGTATCTACCTTGATAAGGACGCATATGATGGTTACCCTTTAGGTTGGCAAGATTATGAGCTCTTATACCATTGTGAAGAGCCCAGATGGCTCCAACTTGATCGCGTAGTTTTTCTTATCTTTTTGGGTTTTTTATTGATTTTAAGAAGGGTTTCTAGACAAAAGTAGAAGGGGCGTCCAAGCATAAATGGAGATAAAACTAAATTTAAAACTAAATCTGATAAACTGTAATTGTATGGCAGATCTGACAATTTATACAAAGAAATTGCATACAAGGAACATACCCAAAACTCTCCAGATTATTTAAATAAAGAACTTTTGAACATGCCAGGCGGAAATGGCTGAAACTGATGAAATAGCACACCTAGGGCACAAATCTGTTTTCTCTCACTCTAAAACTAGAGGAAGTGTGTTGGAAGAGGTAGGCGCCAAAAATGGAGCAAAGAAATGGCCAAAAGGAGAGGCGCTTTTGCCTCTAGCTTCATATGCCCCTTTCCAGGAGGCACGCCACCCAATGCAAATTGTACGGCCCCAGAAGATGCTAAATCTTCTTTATTGAAAGCAAAAAGTATTGTTGAAGATGGCGTCCAAGATGTGAAGTCCTCTTCTTATTACAAACTGAAATACTACTCAAATAAACTCTGATGAAGATCACTGAAGACTCCAGAATGAAGGCCTCCCAAAATGCAATGATTCAGCTGGTATCTCACAGCCTCAAAGTAGCAAAATATTGAAGATCTGTCGTTTCTCCAATGGTGAAACCCTCTGGTAAACTTGTCTCAAACAAAATCACAGAGAAAGCCAAAAAGAAGCAAAATGTCAAATAATCATATGAATGAGTTTTAATTTTCCTCTTTTTGCTTATATTGCCCAAAAAGCATGACTTCCCAAGAAATGCCGCCACTTTGCTTTAAAATACATTTAAAATGTATTTTATATACTTTTCCATAGTTGGGCGCACTTTGCCATTTAAGTGATTTAAAAGAATCACTTTATAAAGTATTTTTCATTACTTTATAAATTATTTAAGTGGCATATCTTTATTAAGTATTTTTCATTACTTTATTAAATCATTTAAGTTAATTACATAACTTAACCACCAAAATGCCCATAACTTCCTCAAAACTCAGTATTATCTAGTGCCGTCAGAAGCTAGTGAACACTGAACACCATATGCCTGTATTGAAAACCATACTGAAGTGAAGGGATGGGAATGGCAATACCCATCAAAGACGGTCATTGACCCCCTAACTAGATCCTGTCAGCCCATGAGGGTCCAAGAAATAGGGTAACTCCACTGTTCCTGAATACTGACTAGAGTGGGGACATTACAAAACCATCCTATTTATTTGTGTTGGCATTTTCCATCATTACCCATGTATTTGATTTGTTATTGTTTGTTTGGTTTGTTATTATACGTGTGAATGCGTTGTTATATTTTATATAACACATGAGTTATAGGTTTGGTATTAGAGCAATCGCCCATGGATACCGCCCCAAATTGAGTAGTTCTAAGATTATCCATTAACATCACAAGAGCTTGAGGCTTTCTTTTGTCCCTCCTGTGTATCCTTTGAAGCAACTTTCTGCAGTCTCTTTTCTTGCTTGCTCTTCTTCTATTGACACTCAAAGAATTAGAGCTTGGTAGTTGGGATATAAGTTTGTGACTGCATTCATTCAAATTATGAGAGACTACTCAAAATTACATAGCATAGCGTTCAAAACTAGGCCATTGCAAGTGTATTTTGGCTAGCATCAGCTGTGGTTTGGTGATGTTGGTGGTTAGTCGAAGCTGATTCCTTGCGTGCTCTCTTTGCAAATGACACTTTAGCACTAGTAGGGATATTTATATGTGGTGATGCACATTTTGTAGCATTGAACGTCAAAAGAGTAGATTAGTAGAGATGAACATATGAAAAAATGAAAACTTGGTGGGTATTTTAAAGGATAAGCTGCAAACTCTTGTCAATACCTCATTAGGGTACATTGAATCACTTCCTCGCAAAGTAAAGAAATGAGTGGAGTTGTTTTGTAAGCTTGATGTCGCAAAGTACTGGCTCACCCATCTACGTGAGGGTTTTTAGCCCACAATGGGTGGAACTCGATTGGAAGATTGAATTGTACTGGAAAGGAGAAGCCACAAATTGAATAAGCTGTGTTCCCATGGATCCTAGGCTTTTATGCCCCTTATGAAAATTGGAGTCCAAGCCATACTTATTGATAATTAAAGGTGCAAAGAAGTTAAAAATTCTAGAGCTTGCAAATAAATAGATGAATAGAATTTCGTCGAGGTTCATTCTTTGATATGTTTTTTTCAACTACATCTAGTCTTCATTTTGCATTAGAAGATCTTTTTATATTTCTAATTGTAAAATTCTACTAGATCTTCAATTTTCAGTGCTATTTGTTTCATTTGCAAACTAGACTCAAATAGCTATGACATAAGCTATTGTAAGACTATTCTTCAAGCCATTTCAACTTAGCTATATTTTTAAGATGTAAATTTTATTCCAATAATATCCTCTCCTTTGAGACAAATTGCTGAATTGAGTGACGAGAAATAGGATAAAATAACATCTATATCTCGTTGACACAATGGTAGGTAGTTCTCCAAAGTTTATTCTTCTAGATTCCTAGTTGCTATACGAGAATAATTATTCTACATGGAAAAACTAAACTTGTTACATCCCTTTTGTCTTGAACAAGATTATGGCAATAATAATATGGTCATTATGTTAGTTGTGATTAACTACCTTTCATGAGAATGTGAAAATTGGAAAAATAATTTTTAATTTATTTCATATAACTGCAATTATGAATGATTTCTTTGTATATATATATATATAAGTGAATGTGTTGAAGTGTTTTTATTTTAAAAATGATACAGAGAACGGTCTAACCCTATTTTTTTATCAAGTGGATGTAGGATTGTCAACACCTTGAGGGAAAGGGAAATATCATCAAGGAGAGGTTGTAGCCTATAAAAGAACCAAATTACCATCAAGTCACGAGTATGGTGTAAGGTTGCTAATGAGCTAGTCGTAACCTTGTGTTACTATCGCACCTAATTAAATAATTTTAAAACAAGTAATTGACTTAACCTTGGAGTAAAAGCGAAACAAGTCAACTTAAATTGTGTATCATCGTTCTCCTTTAGAAGTCACATATATAGCTCTTAAGTGCACCTTGGGGAGTTAGTAAATAATTAAAATATTAAAGCCGATGATAATATCAATCTCTAAGTGGCGATGATTAAAAGGGTCGGGGGTTGCTCTTGTTGTGGGAGTGGTTGGATGGCGGTAACTCTCCGCCACCCTTGCCATCTTGCTTTATTGAAATGCCCAAGAGAGAAGGCATGCATACATTTTTTTTATCGTGGAGTCTTGTGTCGCCTTTGAGTTATCTTTGGGATGGCATTCTTCATTCTCACATTCACCTCACTCACTTTTTCTTTTCCTCTCATTCGGTCGGCATTCTGGTGTTGCAATTTTTGTCTGGTTTTGAGTGCCATCTACTTGTATTCAACACTGTTATTCAGATGTGAGAAAAGACATTCTATGCTCTTAGGATAACCGTCACAGTCACTCTTCTCTGGTTAGTGAAGAATTGAATTATCTGTAGCTTACGTCCTGTTCGTTGGGAGAAGATGCTAGGAAAATCTTCGAGCTGTAGATCCGTGTCTCTAGGCACGTATTGTGTGTCTTTAAATTTGTTAAGTCATTAGCATTGAAAAGTCCTTTACATCGTTCTTGTAATCGACATGCAATGGTTAGTATATTCATTGAATTCACGTCCTGTTTGAAGAATAATGGTATCAAATTTCTTTTAAGATCCCATGCTGTGTCTAGATGAACCAAATCTTTCCTTCTTGAACCAGTCGTGGTCACTTGACTTTTTCTACCGTGATGTTCTGTATTTTTTTTCTCCATCATTGTTTACTTTAAGTAATAACCCTTCTCTGCTTTAGTCCTCGAATCGGAACAGATCACTTATCTTTTCTTTCCGTGGCAATCTGATGGAAATCAATCAGAATTGAAGAGTTCTTGTCAATAAAGAAAAAGTCTCTTATCCTCTCTTTTCGTGAGTAGAAATACACATAGTATACCTGGTTAGAAAAGCAAATTTCTAAGCTGTGTCACAAATAAAATAAACTCAAGAGTCAAGTCTAATATTGCCGAGTAAGGGTGAGAGAGCTGATGGCACGAGAAAAGTGCTAATAATCATTAAATCCTTGGCCAAGGTTATGATGCTTGAATAAACAACAATCAGCCATCAAGAATTAGATATACCCCTGGTCAGAATGGTCTTTCTAGTTAGGAGAACCTATAGTGAGAGATCAACCAGGGTAGTATAGGTTCTTGACACCAAAATCAAGTGGCAAGATGGTAATTTGTGAAATCCTTTATAGATTGCCCTCATGAAGGGTCGGGTTCTTCAGTTGAAGAAACATGGGAGACCTATAGGTCTTTGGTTGGGCGGAAAAGCCTTTGATGATGTTTCTTTTTCCCTTGAAGACTGAGTCTTGTTCAAGCATTCCAGCAGGAAGCCTTTAGATTGTACTTTCTCTTAACTCCCTCTCTTTACTTCAAATATATTTACTTTATAATGTTTATTTCACTATCGTTTTTATATGTTCTATTCATTTCATAATTAATGGAAAAGTTAGTTCATAACCAACTGTAGTTTTCAGTTTTATAACCGTTAATTGTTCCATTTCAGCTGAAATTGAAAAACTAGTAGTTAGATATTGAATGTTAAGTAGTTAAAGCACAATTTATTTATCTTTCCTGTTTGTTAAATGTCTTGAAACTCTCGACAGTAAAATTAGTTAGTACTTTCAGCTGAATCTGGTAGTTAGTTACCATTCTTAAATTGTTGATTAGCTTGTATGTTACAAAACTCATAACTCATCTCGAGTTTGAAGAAGTTCGACATGTGGTTGGTGGTACCACTACATTGTATGAGAATGATGTTAATGAACAAAAGAAATTTGATCAAGTTGACATGAAGGCCAAATTGATCATTATGCTTAGCATGTTTGATGAAGTTCAGCCCTTTATTCGAGACTTGTCCACAACCAAAGATGCATGCGACAAGCTTAGGATAGTGTATGAGGTAAAGTATCATAATTAGATATTCAATTTATAGGGTCAACTACATAGCTTGAAGATGAAAAATGGAGAATAGTTAGAATTCTTTCTCAAAAGGATTGCTAAGTTGAGAGCTTTGCTACAAGCATTGGGTGAAACCATGAAACAATTAAGGATGCTATCTTGGTGCCTATTTTCTACGAGCATTTCCTTCAAAATGCAAAGTTTTTGTGACAACATTGAATGTCATAGAACAAACACCCAATTTTGAGAAGCTAGTGAATCTACTTTAGAAAGAAGAGTCTCTAAGGTAGGAACATAGTGAGGAGGATCATGCAATGACCACACACCATAAAGGTGAGAAACCTAAGAAGCAATTTGGTGGACCTCCCAAATCTGGTAATTCATCCCGATCTCATAAGTAGTGTCCAATTTATGAAAGGATTGAACATGATGTAAAAAATTGTTGGTAAAATTCTTTGGCAAAAAGATCGCCAACAATAAAGTGCTTCAAAAGAAGCCATTTCAAAGTGGAAATACACGATGGGATCAAAAGAACAAACAACAACCAATATTGTTGAATAAGATGACTCTCAAGAAGATGAGAGTGATTTTTGCCCACACTTTTGAAGATAGTTCATTATCAATTTCCATTTGGTTGTGGATTGAGGTGCTATAAAGCACATGATTGGAAAGGAGTGGTTTCTCACATTGAAACCCCATCATGGTAAAGTTTCTCTTGGAGATGATTCTACCTATGATATCCAAGGAATTGCTAAGATCTCCTTGCATTTGGCATACATTGTTGTAGGCTCATTGAAGTCTTATATGTACTAGTACTTACCAAAAATCTCCCATTTGTCAGTCAATTTCTTGACCACAACTTGATTGAATTTCACATAAATAATGATAAAATGGTGTACCTCTTCCATGATAACACATCCATCAATGTCCATAATGCAACAAACAACAACTGAGCATAACACAACATAGATGCAAGGTCTTTAAATTCAATCAAAAATATTCACAATTTAGTACCCAATAATGGTATGATAATTTCTTAGTTCAAGCATTTTAGAAGGATAGAGATCATAAGGGCATTAGGCCCCCAAATCAATCAATAATTTATGCCAAGTTAAATCCATCACAAGATTTTCCAAATTCCAACAACTACAAGTGACCCTTAATGTTCTCTTGCAATCGTCTTGAAGGCGATAGCAAAGGCATCTTAACTCAAAACCATTATTATTTTAAGCACATTCTACTAGTTTAAACAAGGTTTTTTCTCATCATTCATTTACCAAGGTTGATAGTTCAAATCAAGAGCTAAAGGTTGGCAACTACGTATCTTAGCGTAGGTCCACTTATCCCCTATTTGTCAACTTAATTTAAATAAAATATGCAATGATAGTTTGATTTCCATTTCACCTACGCATATGTTGCCAATGACATGCCACTAGGATGACAATGCATATACATATTATCATTATCTTGTCCTTTAATAATATCATATTATTGTCAAGACTAATCATTTTATATAAAATTTGATTGTATATAGTAATCATGCATCTCTTGCCATCAAACTATTTGCCATATCCTTAAATAGAGAAGACCCAATATAAGATACCTGATTCAAGAAGCTTTTTTGAAACAATTATTAGACATTCTGGTCTTTATTAGTTGTTTTTTACTGAGAAACAAATTTCTTCCAATAATAGGTTGGATTTCCCTCTTAGGCATTAGGTTTTTTTGCACACTTGGGCTAGAGCACTCTACCTTGGAGGCCTTCAGAGGCATCTAAAAACTTGCACTTGAGACCTATGCCCAAAGATCATTTGGGAATGACAATGCAATCATTTCCTACCTTGGCTGCCATCATTGAGGATGAAGATAGCTTCTTCAAGAAATCCATTTTGTGCAACTCTTGCAATCATCACATTCCGCAAAACTACATTTCATTGAGGCATTTCTTTAAAAGCCTTGTCGAGAACACCATGTTGTGCATAACTATGCACATCTTGCAATCATTGCATTCCACATTTTGCATATAGGTCTCCATTGTCGCTACATAGAAAACAAGCTAAGTTACTGATTCATTTTTGGCTTCGGGTACAGGTACGAGAATCCAGTATGGGATTCAATCAAAATTTTGTTTGGGGTTGGGTACATGTTGGGTATGTTAATACAAAAACATATAAAAATCAGAAATATATACATATTTAGAGTAGTAATTAAGTTCAAAATACACCACCATATTAATAGTCAAATAACATAGCAAAAATACACCACCACTTTCATAGTCAAATATTAAAATATTAGTGATACTCAAATGTCATGATATAAAATTTTAAATTGAAGTTCAAACATAAAAATGTCAAGTGTTTACAATCAGCCATTATTGATCATTGATCAATCTGAATCATCTGGGTCATCAAAAAGATAATCATTAGATGCTACATTTTGTGTAGAACCACAAACAACATCAGTGGCACTCGCACAAGCACTGCCACTAGCATTGACACTACCACTCTCATGCTCAACAGGTGCTTGAGGCTCATAGTTATCATCAATATCAAGTGCAGCTAAGTGACTTGTGGAAGCATCCAAGTCAAGTTGCTCTGGCTCAATATCCCACCTCCTTGTGTCTCCTTCTTTGTAGGAACTTTGCTTGTGTGTAAGGAGGCACAAGTTTGAATTCACATACACCAAGTCCTCCACCTTTTTTGAATGTAGCCTATTGCGCTTTATTGAGTGGATGAAGGAATATGTGCTCCAATTCCTCTCAGAAGAAGATGAACTAGCAACCTATTAAGACCAAATTAACGAACACTTGCAAGTGCTTAGGAATAGCACAACAATCAACTTTGAACAATCAACAATCAGCCTTCAAGTCTATTCAAGCTTGTGCAAGCAAGAGAGCAAGTTCAGCAATGGAGGCAAAAAAACTTGTTTTTCATTCACAAATTGTTAAATGAGTATGTTTTTACCTATTTGATGTGTTAGGAGGAAAAGATTAGGGTTGGAGACAATATTTTATTATTTAGAAGTCAACTAAAAGTCAAAAAATAATTAAAAATGTCAAAAACGTTGAAATATTCTGCGGCCTAGACGTTCAAACAGTCGGATGCGGTTTGGATACGTACCAAGTATGAAATTTTTGTACCCACAGGGTGGGTTTTGTATCTTGCCTGTATCCACAGGCCTATACTTGTATCCTGGACGAATTTGAATCGAATCCGTATCGAATTTCTTATTCGTATCGAATCGAATTGTATCCGAGAGCTTTATTGGGTGAATTGGTAACTTAGAAAACAAGTTGTGTGGACATTGAACATGTTTTAGAGTGATTTGAATCGCTCTCTTTGCATCTCCTACGTTTGATCAATTCCTCCATCCTTTTAGCTTTGAAAAATGTCCATAGCCTATTTGATAGCTCTTGTTTCAACGTAGGCAATGACCAAGGTTGTGGAGTTTGGTTTTACACCTTTCAATTGCATTTGCTTGAAAGTTTCTAAACCCTTTCAACAAGTCAGTTTTGTACTATCCTACAATCATGCATTATCATGGTATTCCATGGGAACAAAATTCTTTTGAAGGATCTTGTCCTACCTGGTTGTCCCTCCTCCATGCTTCCATATTTCACATAGTTGATTCCTAGAGTAGTTGCAACAAACTCCTTCTTTTCCCATTACAAGTTTCCTTTATTCGTATGCTTTGATCGATTCCCATACTCTTGTAAGGAAGGCCATACCGATGCCATCTCCTAATTGTACTTAGGGAAGTGAAAGTTGTAAAGGGGTGCCATACTCCCCTCCTAGTGTGACAAGCAAACCACTTTGACACAAATTATTATTTTATTAATTATTTGTTTTCTTACCCTCCTACAGCAAGGGATGTGTCACAAATTTTGCTTAATAGATGTTAGTGAAGTTGCAGTACTCTACAATGTGATGAAATTGGTGGTAAATTGTATTGCTCTTGGTTGGACAAGCTCTTTTTGTTGGTGTGCTCTCTCATCAAATTAAACACCAAAGTCTGGTTGTAGATGTAATTTTTAATGTTCCTCACCCCTTCCATCATGATTTTTACCCATCCTAGTTTTCCAATATCTTCAAGGAGAAGATCAATGCAATGGGCACCAAACAATAGTAGGGTACCTCACCTCAAGTGGTCTCCTAGGTGCCAAATATGCTGCTGCTTCATTGCCCATCACAACTTGGATGACATACACATCCATTACCACCTCATCTAACATTTTATAAAGGGTCTCAATATTTTCTATTTCACTAGAGGCATTAATTAACTTCAGAAACACCAACTATCCACTTGAAGCCATGAGGAAGTTAATTAGTGTGCAATTCTTGCCTTCCATCCATCTATCAGTCAAAATAGTTTAGCCTTTTTTACGCTAAACCCTCTTCTGTTCTTCTACTATAACTTCTATGTATTTCACAACATCCCGCAACAAGGACCTGCTCAAATCATATGGGCTGAATGCCTTGACCCTTTTGTTGCTATAGTCAATGCATTTTCCAATGCTTCTGTATAGGGGGCTCCTTGTAAAGTTGAATTGTATGTTGTTATCATACCAAAAATGGGCACATGCCAACCTTGCCTCATTATGCTTCTCTTGGCTCTATAATATACCTTAGAGAAAAGGTTGTACATTGGGAGTATTGTGAGGAACAAAGAAACCTTGTGGCTGTGAGTGTGATGGTCAGCTAGATCTATATGCAGGAAAAGAGTCCCATATCTGTGGACCAATGAAAGAGCCCACAACATGAGTCTTTGTTCAAGGAAGTGAATTCATAACCACTGCCATTCCCTTGACTATCCTCTTCTATTTTACTCTCCTTGTATGAAGCAATGAGAGCTTTAATCTCTCTTGTAACCTCAGGCTCCATCGAATTGAAGAGTTGCACATCTAAGCCAAGGATTTTTGTGAGGTGAAATTTGAGGCAATTGATTCCTCCACTCATCTGCAACCCATAATAATTGCATATCACCCTTCTTGTCTATGTATTTGGTGTACAATGCATCCAAGTAGGGTCCTTAGCCTTGCCACTACTTTGGTTACTTGCTGATACCATAACTCTATTGGAAAATTGAAACTCTGGCAAAAAGGGAAAAACAAAAAAATATAAACATTGTACAATGTAAATCCTAGCTCTTAGAGAAAGAAATAATGGAAAAGGGTCTACAAAGAGTGAAATAATAAGAGCCTATAATGAACGAAAAACGAAAAACTGAAAATAAAACAAATAGTTACTTACCTTTCAAATCGGTCAATATATTTGCTGAATCCGTCCACAACCACTTGAAATCAGTAATCACCCTAAATTTTAAAATGAAAACAATCTGGTCAAAGTGTTGATTAGGTCGAAAGCATGAAGGAGAAACTGTGAAAAATGAGGGTTTTTTGTTTTTTCTGCTGCTGTCATCAGGTCCTGTTAGCCAAGTTTTTAGCTTGGACTAAGTTTTGTGAATTTTCTGGCTAGTCACTCATCAAAAACTTGCCTCCAATTTGCTGTTGTGTTTTCCAGCAAGTGACTAAATGGCCTGATTTGCTTTGTGAGAATCAGCAAGTAGCTTGCCAAGTTGTTAATTACTCAGATAGAGATTAGAATAAGTTGAGAGATAAGTGCTTGACGATATGGGTTGTATCTTGAGAAATTGGACTACAACAAACTAAAATATTGCACAAGTATCTCTTGAAGTTTGCAATGTGCACAATATATATGGATTTTTATTTGATCGGCAACACATTGTATCAGAGCATTCCCTTATTTTATGCAGCACGAAAGGTATGACTTTAAGAGCTGGGAAAAAAATTAAAGTTACCTAAGTTATCATTTTTTTTTGTTTTAGATAAATTGTCTGAATACCTATCATAGTGAAGTTTTATTTCTGAAGAGTGTTGCACAATAGAAGTTACATTTGGAAATAAAATATATCAGGTTGGTATATTGTGGAAGGAATATTCAAGGAGATCTGGTGAAGGATTGCAGGCCAGTAAAGAAGCAGGTTGCCAAAGGTGTATCTAGACCACTGAAACAAAATTTGTGAAGTATTAAGTCATACCAAATCCAAATAAAGATTTTAAAGAAACCCATAACATAAGCAGACTAGAAGAGAGGGATAGCCTGCAAGTTTAATTCAGTGATGTCCACAAAATCTCTGGTAAATGCAGTATACATTATCCATGATGCGTTGGACATCTTATGCAAGTGTGCATATCTATCTTCTTTGACTTTCATTCTGGTATTGTAGCTGGTATGGTACCTTGCAAGGACAGAATATTTACAGGGTTTTATGACTTCCTGTGAGCAGACTGAATAACTTCACATCTTTTTGCAGAAGATTTGAAATAATCAGTTGTAATTCTCCTTAAATATTTCATATATTAAATTATATTAATGTGTATGGATTACCAAAATAAGAGATAATAAGTTCAATCTTTTTAGTTTTCTTTTTTCTTTGATATTCCATCTTATTATATGCTTGTGATCGTTTTTCTAAAATTTGGTGAGTTTTGGCAATATTTTTAAATTCAGTTCTAATCTCAAGCAGTACTCTTTATTCTCTAGTTACAAGTATTTGATTTTCTACTACTTAATTCTAAATGCTGGACTAATGTAGGGTGATGGAAGCAAGAAAAAGAAGGGCCTTATTTCATCATACTTCCAAACCAATGAAGCTTCTGAAGTGCTGAGTGGTAAGGTAGAAACACCGACAAATGCATGTAGGGAAAAGAGAAAATGCTTAACCTACGAACAATTACAGCATCTGGATGATTTTGAACTTGCAAACGTTGTAGTCTTTGGTCATGAAAAATTTCGACCAATGCAACGCCGAGCATGTGAGGCAGCTATGGCTGGAAAAGATTGCTTTATTCTTATGCCTACAGGTGGTGGGAAAAGCTTATGCTATCAGGTATTAAATTGCAGTTTCCTTTAACATTCTGTTATCATTAATGCAGTACAGCTTGATATTATATGTTTGCTAACTAGAAGATTGGGAGGTGTCATATATAGTTCATGTTTATGTGGTGATTCCTTGTACTAAACGGAGATAAACTTGAATCTTCTATTAAAACAAGCAAATTTGGATTCAAAGTGATGATAATTATTTTGAATGCCTGTTTTATATGTTCTTGTATAAAAATGGAACTCAGAATTAGGGCAAAGTGTCAATTCTAATGCTTGTTTATTTATGTTTTTGGTGTCTTGATTGTGTCTCTCATAATTTATTCTTCCTTGTGAATAGCTACCTGCTGTGCTCTCTCCAGGCGTGACAATTGTAATATCACCCCTGCTGTCTCTTATTCAGGACCAAATTATTACATTGGTTGCTAAGCTTGGCATACCAGCAACGTTTTTGAACTCTCAACAAACCAGTTCCCAAACTGTGGCAATTATGAAAGAACTAAGGTGAGGCTGGTTTAAGTGTAATGTTCATCATGTGATACAGCCTTTATTTTTTCCAAAAATGTAAGTTATGTTTGCATATCATAATCCAGGGAAACAGTTTAATAGCTGTTCACACCATTAAAAAAGGATAGTAATTCTCTCTTATCAAAATTACACTCCTGTTAGCTCTGATTCCATGATAGATTTCTATTTCAGTTATTCTATGATTTTCTGGGTTGGCTTGGAAACAGAAAGAAATTCATTATTTAACAGAAATGCAAATATTAAGTTCCTACGTTTAATACCAATCTCAATTCTTTTTCAGTTTTGCAATTGTGTTGCACATATATCATAAGTTTTTGTTTTTACGTTGAAAACAAATATAAAATAATAGATTATTTACTCTATTGCAATTGTGTTGCACATGAATTACAAATTTTTAATTATAAAATAATGCATTATTTACTCCTTATTTCTAAAAATTCTTTTATTGTAGTATAGCTTTCTTTTATTAAAGAAATACATTATTTACAAAATGTTGTGAACTTTAACTTCAACTTCAAATATCATAATGTAAGTTATACCCCTTATACTTTTCTGAAACGTTCTACTCTTGATGCATTCTTGGGTTGAAGTGCATACATTTGAAAAGCCCATTTCTGACTGTGGTGTAGTTTGCAATTCTTTAATAAAACATTAAATATCAATATATAAGTGGTCTTTTAGTACTATGTCACAGAATTTTCGTACTGGTCTTTGATGTGTCAGAGAGGAGACTTGCAATTCTATTTATGGAGGGTTGATTGAACCACTCAAGGATTTGGTTAAGGCTTTTGAATTGCGATCTCTATAAGAAGCTATCAGAAGCGCATTGAATTTGGAAGCATCGATCCCCAAGAACAAAGTTTAAATGAAAGCACCCACTTTTGGATCTCCAAGGAAACCATTTCAAAGGGAAGCTTCTTAGAAGAATGTCATCGAGGGGAACCTACAAGGACAAGGAGCCTAAGAATAAGGAAAAAATTGTGTTTCTGTTACAAGAAGCCATGGGAACTAGGACATTGTTACCTTAGTCAGGGACAAGTACATTACATAGAGATCATGTTCAATGAAGAATCCTAGGAGCTTGAATCAGAAGTGGAGGAAGAAGGCTATGAAGAGAAGAATAAGGAAGGGACTTTGGGAGGGACCCCTAGCCACACTTTTTGGTTCTTTGAAGTATCATCATTTCAGACTTTGTGGAGTCTGACATGGGCATAAAATTGCAGTGTTGATTGACAATGGAGCTATGCATAATTTTATAGATGATAGTTTGGTTTCAAAGAGAGGTTTGGAAATAAAGGATTTTGAAGGGTTTAATGTTGTAGTGATAGATCGTTTTACCATTCCTTGCAAAAAGGATGCAAGGACTCGACATCACTGTGAGCACATACTAGATTCATGATGACTTCTATGTGGTTGGCCAAGGGGACATAGACCTAGTATTGCGAGTATAGTGGTTGCATTCCCTTGGGGAATTCACATAGAACTATTAGATGATGGAATTAAAACTCAAATCAGATGATAAGGAAGTAGTGCTACCAGTTCTTTCAAATGGAGCCCCAAGAGTTGTTTCAACAATGCGGATGGAAAGATAACTTCGCCAAGGACAAGTTGCATGGGAAACACAATGCTTTATAACAAACACAAAATCTCCTTTGGATGAGAAATCTTATTATGTTGATGTTTAGTCTATTTTGGATAAGCCTAGTGAAATTTTTAGCGACACCCCTCTAGGGCTGCCTCCAAATAGAGGATTTCAGCACATAATAGAGCTTGAGATGGGGTTCAAGCTGGTTATCACCACATCCTATGACCATCTTCGATGACGCAAGAGATAGAAAAGGCAATCAAAGAACTTTTTGACATGGGACACATTAAGCCAAGTTCTAGTCAGTACTTTGAGACATGGAATAATTCTGTCCTGGATGTCTTGAATGCTGTCCCACGCTTCCGCCAAAGCTGCAATCCTTTAAAGTAAAGAGGAAGTTTGCCCATATGCCAATACTAGTTTCTCTACAAACACAACCACTTCTTCACTTTTGCCAATTATCCATTCTTTAGTTTCTTTGGCTGTGGTCCTCTCTCCTTCAAAAGTCTCCTAGGAAGAGTTCAACAATGGAGGAGTTGCCGAGTTGGTTTGATCAAGAGGCTTGGTTAAATACTAAACATACTCTTTTAGGCGCTCAACCTCCTATTTGTATTCCTTTTTCTTTGCTACCTCCTTTTCCAGCCTCGCTTTTATAGAATTAATAGAATTATCCAAGTCTTCCACTTCCTGACCCTTTGTGGTTGGGCCCAAATCGACAGTGGTGATGGCATATTCTTGAGGAGTAATCTCCTCCCTTGACTTCTCAACTGTTGGTACAACAATTTGCATTGTACGATGGCTGGCTTCGTCTCTTTGAATGGTGGAGAACATTCTGGTAGGCTTCTTTACATTAACTACTTCCAATTTGGCCAAGAAATCGGCCATGTCGTCTTCCTCTGGGATTTCTTCTTGTTCTTTTATTTTCAATCTCTCCGTCAACCAATCAGGGATAGTCGGCTGCTCAGTGTCTTCTTCTTCCTGAATATCATGTGCACCTAGAATTTCTTGAATTCCTTTGAGGGCGGAAATCATTCCTTCTTGGAATTCGCTGTCCAGAATATCAATTTCATTATCAGATTCTAGAATTTTTGTGCCTGTGGGAGATGGGGGTTCATCATCCTTAGACTGGACAGGAATGGGAGAAGGAGTCCTTATGTCTCCCAACGACTCATCAATATCTAATATCTCGTTCATATTCGCGAACACGACAGAATGAGGAAGTTCTGGTCTTTGCCTCTTCTGAGTAGGCTCTTTGTCTACAATCTGCTTTCCTTTTGCCTCCTTACTTTTCTTGGGATTGGTTCTCTCAATTGGCTCATCACCTTGGGACGCACTAGCATTTGAAGAATAAGATTCCGCTTCACCCATTAAATTGTAAGTCAAAGGTGCACTTTTCTGCCTCAGCTCTTTGATCTGCTGGTCTGCCCACCAGTGCGAATACTTGATGACTGGCCTCCTCAAGATAGACAGGTCTGCAAGTTCTGGTTCTGACCACTGTACAGGAGTAAGAGGCCTACTCTCATCAAAACCTGGCTGAATATACTCGCCATCATCTTCAAGTTGATTTGGCACTCGGAAGAGCTCGGTTGTCCTGAGTAAGCTAACCGACACTTTGGACCATAGTCATTTTCTCACATCAAATTCATCTGTTGCATTGGCCCAGTAGTCGTCCAGGTCTACCTTGTGTTTGTACTTCCTTCCATTCACAGCCCCGATGTGAAGGTGGGGGTCAAAATCTGCTCTGGACCGATATGAATTGAATGGATATTGTTGTATCTCTAACCCGACACCTTCAGCCGCCTGTGCCGATGGGCAAGATTCTTCCATGTTCCCAATAAAGAATGGGAAAGTGACGTTTGCTTTACTTTTTTCTCTTTGGAGGTTTTGATACTTTTCTAATTGCCGAAGAACCTCAAGCAAAATCATCTTGTTGGTGGGATAAATCGAGGGCTTGAACAAACATTCGGTGAATCCTTGAATTCTGATGTAGGTGAACCTCGGAAACTGGATATAGCAGGATCCGTATTTGCTTATAAGGCTCTTAGCCTCATGGGTCAACCTCTGATGCGTCCCTCCTTGCAATATCCTTGTAATGTACATTAGGAATGCATCCATCATGTGCTCTCCTGAAGTGAGATATTTCAGCTAGCTGCAATTAGGGGTAGCAATCATATGCCTTGAACTCGTTCTCTCTATTGCCTACAACACCTCGACAGATCAATCCTGGATCTATAGGTCCTTGCTAGTAGATAGATAACATAAGAACTCATATAGAATGATTTAGCCTTCTCCAAATTTATTAGTTGCTCATGGATATTGTCACTGATCATCCTCGACCAGTTGAACATTCGTATGTCGGTGGTGATCTTGTCGATTAAAAAGTACAGTATGTCTCGAATAGTGCACCTTGAGGGTTGCCAACTATCCTATTCAGTAGCAGAATAATGTCGCCATGATCTTCCTTGAAGTTTGTCCGGCGTAATTTATTGGTTATCTTCTTTGTAGCAGGGCTTGGTTTCTCCAACCATGTCTTGTTGAGATTGGTTAAACATTGCTCCATCTGGTCTTCAGAAAGTTTCCTCGCATCTTCCTGAGTCTTATATGAGGTTTGGTGGTAGCTGGGAATGCCGAATGCCTCTTGGATAGCCACTTCTCCGAGGTATGCTAAAATTCTTCCATCAGGTGCAATGATTTGTCTTTCTTGCGGGTTATAATGTCTGGCGCATTCCACTATCAGCTCAACACACTGCACAGCCGGAGGAAATCCAGCTGCTTGCACAATACCATTCCGCATCATACTCCGAGTGATGGCTATCGGTAGAAGTCCATCTTTTTCGTACATTCTTTTCCTGAATTTCTCGAGGTCCATATGTCCAAGATCGGTGTCTGTGACGTTCTTCCACTTGGAATTAATTTTTGATTTTGGCTGAACTCCTTTGCTTGCGAATTTCATCTGTGCTCTTTTCGAAGACTCTCTCGGTATAGTCATCAACCTGCAATAAATATAAAAGAATTAACATTAGTGCCGAGACTTTTAAATCTGATTTTTCGAGCCTTTATTCGAAAGTTTTTATTTTCAGCTTGCTGAAAAGATAAATTTCTGCGAAAAAGCAAGCTAAAAAAATAAGAACACTTAGTATATTTTTGCTAGGGTAAATAAAAACAAAAGAAAACAATAAAGAATTCCATCAAACTTTGAAATCTGGAATTATACTCTTTGGATGGCAATATAGCTTCGAACTTTTAAAAAAATCTATCTTTATCACCGAAAAAGCAAGCTATTCCTTTGGAAACCTCGACCTTCAACTCAGAATTTCACTCTTTGCCTTGAGAAAATCTCCAATATTCTATCCCTCAAAAATTCTATCTCTTGAAAAAAAACATATATCTCAATTCTTTTCAATCAAACTTGTGAGTGAAAATGACTTGTTGAAACTCATTATAAAGTTGAGAAGTTCGATTTATTTAGCAGTTTCATCTTTTCCTCTTGAGTTCATTGAACTTAGAGAGACTTGTTTTCTTCTCGTTCGCCAAGGCAAGTGTCTAGTTTCTTCCAACCTTCCTGATTTTCTTCTTGGAGTTCGAAATCTTCTGAGTGCTGGAGATAAGTGTTGGAAAATAATTAAAGATTTTATTTATAGATTTTTTCGATTTTCCAACCTTTTAAAATTACTTAAGTATGGCAAATTTTATTTATTTCCTACCAACGTCGGACTTTCTAGTGGTTTCGCCATTTTTTTGTTTTGACTTTGAAATGTTTTTCCATATTTCCTCTTGGCATTGAATAAATTTTCCTAAGTGTTGGAAAATAAATAATAAAATGTCCAAAGTATTAAAATTCCAACCCTTTTAATTGTTTTCCAACCTGTTTAAATTATTTACGAATGGCTAAATATATATTTTCCAAGTCATTTTATTCGTTTTATTTAGCCAGGCGGACTTCAAAATGTTTTTTCCATGTTGCCTTTTCATCATGCCTTAGAAAATTTTATCATGCTGGGGGAGGGGGACTTCACATTTGGCTAGACAATCTCCTTTTACTTCTTCCAGGCGGACTTCACCTTTCTTTTTCATCTCCATTTGACAAGGGAAGACTTTGGAATGCTTTTGCCATGTCTCTTCTTAAGTTGGCGGACTTTCTAATGTCTTTGCCAAGTCTATTGCGGACTTTCCAATGTCTTGGCCAATTCTTTCTCCTTATGGCGGACTTCCAAGTTGGTTTGCCATTGACTTTTCAAAGGTTTGGGGCGGACTTGAGAGTGTCTTTCCCACTCTATGGCGGACTTTGAAATCTTTTTGCCATTTCTTTTCTCCTCCAGGGTGGACTTGACTTTGTCATTGCCATAGGCAAGGGTGGACTTCTTTGGTGCTTGGACATTTCTTCCAAAAGGTTGGGGCGGGCTTGCCATTGTCTTGGACATTGACTTTTCCAAGGCAAGGGCGAACTTGCCAGGCTTTTGGACATTTCCATGGCGAATTTCTTCAGAATTAGACCATTTTTCATCTTTGATTGCCATGAATTTGAACCATCACCTTCGCCATAGATCTTGATTTTTTTGTGATTTTTCTTTGCTTTTTTTGATCATTTTCAATGTTTGCTTGCTTTTTTGTGCTTTTCTCTCTCGTTGACTTCATGACCAGTAGGACCGCGAAATAGAAACTTTCCAAAAAATAGAAAAAGGAAAAAAATCATCCCTAAAAAATAGGAACCCCAGAATGTTCCAAAAGTGCCAAAAAGCAAAAAAGCAAAAAAGCAAAAATCCATAAAAAATAGGAAGTGTCAGAATTGACTCAAAGCACACGCTATTCTCGTCCTTCGGACCTTCCGAGCACTTCCATGACGTCTAGGCATTGATACGGGCTTGAATTCTCAACTTGGTTTGGGTGATACCTCAAAAACTCTAACATGAAACTCTCGGAGCAAAAGAACTAATGAAATTGCAATTCGGAGCGAACCACTGAGGGTCCCCATTTGCAATGGGGTGATGTGTGAAATAGGACACAACATTTGGCGACTCCACGTGAGGAATGTTCCTGAACATTGCAAATATAAAGACCCATTCTGAATTTGAAATCATCGATAAAATCAAACTATCGTAATCTTAGGTTAAAAATCGCACTTCAAAAGGAAAGGAATAATAAATTGGATCAAGACACTTTTCCTTTCAATCACTAGTGTGTGCAAATGTGTTCATTTCCGTCTCATAAGACCATCGGATTTCTTAGAAGTGGTCGTGACGGGCTACGTAGTAATCCCTACTTCAAAAGCATCCTGGATATTGCCTTGCTGCTAGTCAGGCGTCCATAGCCCCGACGAGGTTATCATTGTGATCCTTACGAATATTGCTCCATTGCCAGCCGGGCGTCCATAGCCTTGATGGAGTTATTCGCATGTTGCCATCAACCAAATATTTCAATATTCTCTTTCTTTTTTCTTTTGTTTTGATTTCATCTCTTTCTTTCCTTTGGTACTGCTTTTCATCATTTTCAATTGGCTCATAAGCAGTGAAGCTTGTTTGGGTTTAAGAATCACAGTGGCGTTGAAGCAGGACTTAGGTTTTTTACTGGCCATGACTTCTCCTAAGATAACACAATGACTTAGAGCAATTAAATATATGTGAGAATATAGTGATCTTCAATGCTCGGTGTTGAGACACAATAAATGATTCCCCTTCTAGCCAAGTACAAATCCTATCCTAAAGTCAAGCCAAAAGGATTTAATCTCGGATTCCAAGATCCTTAACAAATATTTATGAAAGGAATGATCTGTTTATTACTTTGTGGAATAAGACCAGTGTGTGCTTGAAACATTGCCACCCTTTTGCAAATGGGGATCCTCCCTTATTCAAAACTAAACCTAAAGCAACTAAAACAAAACACACGAAAGCAGACAAAGCAATCTACTCCAAGAAAGCAAGGAGAACTAGACTAAAGGAAACGAAAGCAGACAGAGCAATCTACTCCAAGAAAGCAAGGACAACTAGACTAAAGCAAATAAAAGCGAAGGAAACTAAACTAAGACAAACCGAACAAAACCAAACCCAACCGGAAAGAAAACTAACTTAACTATGTACAAAGCAGGACTCGCTAGGAGTCTAGGATTGGAAGTAATGCTTGAGAAATTGCCCATTGACTGGCAATGGAACATCTTCTCCGGTTAATGTCTTCAATTTGAATGTATTATTCCCTATAATTTTTGAGATCTGATAGGGACCCATCCATAAGTTGTCAAATTTGTCGTGGTCTCCTTTTCGTTCATGGGCTTTGTCCCAACGAAGGACTAAATCAGAAATTCTAAATGTCTTTACTCTCGCTCTTCGATCGAACCATCTCTTTACAATACCTTGATGCTATGCAAAATTTTCCAATGCTTGATCTCTTCTCTCTTCCAAAAGTAACAACTGTGACAATCTGGTTTTAATTGTGTCCTCCTGATCCAAACACTCTTGCATGAACTGTAAAGTTGGAATCCTCAATTGTATGGGAAACACGGGGTCCTGTCCGTATACCAGATGATAGGGTGATGTCCCCAAGGAACTCTTTATTCTTACTCTATCTGCCCAAAGAGCGAATCTCAACTGCGTATGCCAGTCCCTTGGATTCTTGTCCAACAACTTCTTGATAACGTTTAACAAATTTTTGTTTGTGAATTTTGCTAATCCATTCCCTTGGGGATAGTAGTTTGATGAAAACTTCAGAGTGATGCCATATTCAAATGCCCAGTTAGAAAATTTTAAAGAAGAAAATGCAAGACCATTATCACAAACTAAAGCATGAGGGCAACCATATCTAGTGATAATGTTTTCTTCTAAAAATTTAATTACAATACCTGTTGTGCATAATTTCAAAGCGTGAGCTTCTGACCACCTTGTGCAATAGTCAGTTGCAGTTAGAATATATCTGTGTTGCGCAGAGGAAGGTGGGTTGACCATACCAATAAAGTCGAGTTCCTACTTCGCAAAAGGTCGTACTTCTATCATTGGTTGAAGTGGCATAGCTGGATTCTTCTCTCGTGCAATAGTTATTTGGCATGTGTGACAGGCTTTCACATGATCGTATGCATCTTTGAACACTGTTGGCCAATAATAGCCTACCATTAGAACTTGGTGTGCTGTTGCTAATACTCCTCCATGACCGGTCCCAAACCTGGAATGAAAATGCTCCATTATCTGTCTTGCTTCTCCTTTTCCAAGGCATCTTAGGAAAACTCCCTCATGGTTTCTCCTATACAATACCGCTCCTTGCAACATATATCTTTGGCTTTTCACTTTTAGGGCCCTCTTTTGTACTGGGTTTAGATGATTAGGGCACCTGTGGTTGAGCAGGAAGTAGGTGATATCATCGTACCATTCGTCCGGAGATACTTCTTGTAATTCATAAACTTGCTGAACTAGTCTTGGCCCGGTGGCAATAGTCTGTGTTAAGGCTTGGCCACGAGCAATTTTCATTGGCTAGATCTCTACATCATACTCCTGAATAATGGTAACCCACTTGCCTCTTTTTTCTCCTAATTCATTTTGCATCAAGAAGGTTTTAACAGCGACATCTGGGACAATAGCAAAGACTTTGCTTCTCAAAGTGTAATGTCAGAACTTCTTTATTGCCTTGACTAAGGCATATGACTGTTTTTCTACATTCAGGTACCTCAACTCTGCATCTTTGTATGGTGCACTCATGAAAGCTATAGGGTGCTCATCCTCTTCATCAGTCTTCTGGGTAAGTATTCTAGCACAAGAATGTTGTGATGCGAAAGAATAGAGGTAGAAGGGCTTGGTATAGTTAGGGCTAACCAAGATAGGGGCATCAATTATAGCTTGTTTGATCTCTTCGAATGCCTTCTTTGCTAGCTTCATCCATTCTATCTTCGCATCTTTTTTCAACATTTCACTCAGAGGCCTGACAATTTCAGCAAATCTTGTTATGAATTTTCTTCCAAAATTAATCTTTCCAAAGAAAGACCTCAACTCTTTCTGACTTGATGGCAGGCCAATTCTTGATATAGCTTCTACCCGATCAAGGTCAATAAGAATCCCCTTTTCTGTAATCACGTGGCCCAATAATTTTCCTTCGATCACCCCGAATATGCACATCTTCGGGTTCAATGAAATTCCATACCTTTTGCATCTTTGAAATATTTTTCTCAGATCTTCAACATGATTTTCCCTCCTCTTTGAAAATATGGTGAGGTCGTCCATGTAGACAATAATGCATTTTCCTTATAAGATCTTTGAAAGCAATATCCATCGCTCTTTGAAAGGTGGCTCCAACATTGATCAACCCAAATGGCATTCTTTTGTACGCAAATGTACCCCATTTTGTTGTGAATGCGGTCTTGAGTCTATCTTCAGGTTCTACGAGCACTTGATTGTATCCTGAATACCCATCCAGGAAAGACTTCATTTGGGATCCATTTACAATTTGAATCACTTCATCTAGTGAAGGCAATGGGTAATTATCCTTTTCTGAAGCCTTGTTGAGATTTCATAAATCTACACAGAGCTGTATCTCTCCTTTCTTTTTGTGAACGGGTACCAAATTGGCGACCCACGTTGAGTGGCGTACTGGAAAGATAATGCCTGCTGACAGTAACTTCTTTACATCCTGAAAAATGAGGGGCTCCAATAAAGGGTTTACTGGCCTTTGGCGTTGCTTGAATGGTTTATTGCCTGCCTTAAGGGGAATTATGTGTGTAATGATTGATGTGTCAAATGTCTTTAAATCCTCGTAACTCCAGGCAATAACGTCTTTGAATTCTCTCAAGCTCCTGATTATTTGTTCTTTCTCTTCAAGCGTGCATACTTTGCCAATGAGGACATTCTTAACTTCATCTTTCATTCCCAGGTTTACTGCTTCATGTTGGCCTCCGTCATTTCTTTGGTACTTAATTGCATTGATCTGATTTGGATCAAAGAGCCGTTCAAGTTGTATCATTCTTTTGGGGATGCTATTGGTCTTTAAATCCATTATACCGTCTGCATCAAATTCAGCTTCTCCTCGATCTTCTCCTTCATCAATGATTTGGGTAAGGAAGACATCAGAATTTGTTAGGAAATCCAAAATGTGTTTGTCATCATCAAATACTTGAAAATTTGTGATATTGTCTGGTACTGATGGTGTTGAAGTGACTTCAACTGTAAATTTCTTTAAAACATCCATTTCTAGTGGTTCTAATGAATTTGCTACCTTGTTCTGAGAACGGTATATAGATTTGATATTGAAAGCATCAAAACTTTCAATGAGATCCTTGACCCGGTTTTTGTATCCTCTCAGTCTCTTGTTGTGGCAAGCACACTTTTTTCTCACTTGTCTTACCACAACTTCTGAATCACCATAAACATGCAAGACTTTGACCTTTTTCCGAATTGCGTGCCGCAATTCATGGACTAATATTCATATTTTGCTACATTGTTGGTGCACGGGAATTGTAACCTCAAAGCAGCTAGGTAGGTCTCGCGTAATGGATTGATCAACTCATAACCATCTCCATTGCCCTTCTTGGATTTTGAACCGTCAAACCTTAAAGTCCAAATTTGTTCTTGATCTTGTAAATGCTTGGGGTTGGGTATTTCTTTCTTCTGACTTTCTGGAACTGGATGATCTTCCTGAACTTTGTTTACTTCTTGGATCATTTCTTTTCTTGGCGAGAGCTCTTTGTCAGAGTCATTACGTTCATCTTGCATTGTCAAATTAAAGTATTCATCTTTTGGGACTTGGGAAATTCTTTTGTGATCTTGGTCTATAGCCATCTTGCACATTGTGCAGGAGAACTCAGAATGAAAAGCATTATGAATCCGGCACCAACTGGGTAATAATAAATCTTGCACCAAAGCATGGCTTCCTAATTCTTTTTCTTGTATTGCACAAATTTTTTGAAGTTTTCGAACATGCTTTCACCTTCATCTGGTAATAGCTCATCATCACTTTCTATGGAAGCTTTTGTTGGCTCTGAAATTTTTAGCGAATCTTCCTTACTTGAGCAGTGCAGCATCAAGACTTCTTGCGTCTTTTGTCTATATTGACCCAAATCTGTCTCACAAAACAAGACTTCATTGTTTTCTCCATACTCAGTAATCATCAGCTTGAGTCTCGGTGTACTTTCAATTCTGATTTGGTTGGGAATACCCCTCCACGGTAACCACATGTGTGAGAAGTCAGTTGCGAAGTAACCATTCAATCTGCGGGTCCAGTCTCTTCCTAAAACCATTCCATATCCACCTGGGATATCAACTACAAAAATATCGATGAAATGTTGAATCCTTGGATCGGATGATAATTGCATATGGATGTTGTTCAATTCTCCCACGATTGGAACTTTTGTTTTATCCAACTGTGTTACTTTCTTGTTTGTCTTTGTAGGGGTTAGACCCAATCTATGACATATAGCTACAGGCATTACATTACTGGATGCTCCTGAATCAACCAGACAGTTATGCAGGAGTTTATTGAAAATTCGAAGCGAAAGGAGGAAAGGAGCTGGATCATCTTTTCCTTGATAAAATACTACAGGGCTTTCTTTTTGTATCCTTTCAATCTGTGGAGCTTCTGCTTCTTTTGTTGAATTTTCCATCTTATGTTTTTTTGAACTTTGACGCACTTGCTCAGTTTTGATTGTCTTCTGACTTGGCATTTCTATGCCTTCTTTTACTTCATATATGCCTCAAGTCACTTTGGAACTCCGAGGTCCTTGAGCAACACTCATTGTCTGTGGTTGTTCTTGCATAAATTGTAGCTTTTCGTCGTGAACAAAATTAACATGGTTTGTGGAACTTGCAGTCTTCAAAACTGTGTTGGATGAATCTTGTGTTGTATCTCTCAAACTATCAAGAAATGTGTTCCTTATCTCTGGTACTTTCACTAATTCGAACAATGACATGTTCACCTTAATTTTCTTCACCTCCTCTGTCACATATTGACTTAGTCTTTTCAATTCATCTTTAGGAGGAGTAGGATTACTAATGTTACCCTCTTGCATGTATTGAGGCGTGTCTCTTGGAAGAGGTGGATTATTGCTTGCATTTGGCTGTGGTGGAGTTTGGAAGTTATGTGGAGGAATAGATGAAGTCAAAGGCTCTTGATTCTTCCTATGGTAGACCTTTGATGGGTTCTCCATCTGTTGAAATGCTTGAACTTCTTTTATGCCTTCGACTAACACACTGTTGTACAGAGGTGGAAAATAGTAATTTGTTGTGTCTTCAATCGGTCCATTAACAACATTTGAGTATATAGGAGGTGGCGCCTCCACTGGCTCATTTGTTGATGCCGGTGGAAATCTTCCAAATTGGTCAGGTGTTTGATATTGTTCAAATTGTGGCGGAAACGTAAAGTCCTCCAAAACTAGAGCTTGATCATACTTCACTACAGGGACTATAGCAGTGGATGGATCATCTGGAGCCTCTTTTTGTATTTCTCTCTAGAAAATGTTCGCTGCGAGTTGAAATTCTCTACACTGTGTTTTGGAATGTTGATTAGTGTTGTGCAATCGACACCACCCGGATAAGGTTGATTTTGTTAGGAGTATGCTCTCTGTTGGTCGGTTCGCTCAAGTTGTTGGATTGTCTAATGGTGACGACATGTTTCCATTGTTCGGTCCTGTATTCCATGCTCTCTTCTGATATCCTTGATTGTTATTACGGTAGACTTGAGCATTGCTTTGGTAAGCTTGGTTACTTGATTGACCCTGGTAATTTTGATAATTGCCTTGGTATCCATGAGAATTCCTTTGCATGTTTTGAAGCTGATTGTTTTGATTTCTCAAATGAGTTACTTCGGTAGACAATTTCTTTACTTGATCAATTAATTCTCTCATCTCTTCTTTTTCTTCTTGTGTCCTGGTGGACGTTGTTGTATTTTGCAAATATACTGGTTGTGAAGATTGTGCTTGAGAAATAGGACCCCTTGGGTGAATTACTAACTGATTATTGGGAGGTGGAACAAGATTCATTACTGGCGTGTGATGGGCCAATGCTTGATTGATTCCTGCTATCTGGTTTGGCATAGCGGCGTACCCTAGGTGATTAAGTGGTCCGGCAACATTCATGCCCAAATCTGAATTAACCTTGATTGCTTCCACGTATGCTGCCTTGAGATCAGCCGGAACTGGGTTGGCTCTCCTGACGAACATAGATGTAAGACTATCCAGGGCCGCATAGTAGATTGGTAAAGTTGCGACAGCATTCAATTCGTATGGGTCACACAACCTTGTATATGCCTTGTGAAACCTGTTGTTGAAGGCGCTGATTGGTTCATGCTCTTGTCTCTTCACTTCAACAAATTGTCTGTAAAGTTCGGCTGGTGTGGTTGGCAATCTGAATTTTGCCAAAAAGATATCCTTCAACCCTTGCCAAGTCTGGATTGAATTCACTGGTAAGTTCACGTACCGATAATATGCTTCTTCTCCTAGAGAGCATGGCAATAATCGACAAGCCATGTCTTCGTGTTGGATATCCCGATTCTAGAGAGTATCTTCAAAAATCTTGATGTGTTCATCAGCTGTCCGGTTACATCGCCCATGTGGAATTTGAAGCAAAATTGCGCTGGATTCTGTCATGTCCCCGAAATAGAACATTTAAATAACTAAGTGTTGAAATGCAAATAAATAAAATAAATGACGAATTACGTATTTACAAATATTAGCAAGTTAATATTACTATAATTATAATCATTATAAATATTAAAATGAAGTTTACATTCTTATAATCTGCATGTAAAACTAATATAAAAATAAAGATACTAACAATAAATTAAACATAATAGGAAAATGACAAACATATAATATATGACTAAAAATATATAAACATAAGATAATACATATAGAAGAAGCAACGAATTTGTTTAAGAGAAAAGCAATTTATTAAAGACAAAGATTTGCTTATACAAATTATTTAATCCCCCAAGGCAGCGATCATGCCTTCACAAAGAGCAGCGATTATAGTTATAAATAGCATACATGTACAATGACTATTAATGAAAAGTGATTAATATCATAAATATAGTGATAGAGTTCATAAAGGGGCAGAAAAATAGCAACGGTTGATTAAAACATCAATCCATTATTAAAGGCAGCAGTTTACAAAGGCAACAATTGTATTTAAAAGGATTTTGGAATAAGTTAAGGACAACGATCACCTCTTAACAAAAGGTCATGCTCTTTTCAAAGGCTATCTCCTTCCAAAAGTTGTCTCTCTTCATAGAGACATAGGGATATAAGGTGGGAGTGTAGAATGAGGAGAAAAGGGAGGGAAAAAAATTAAAATCTGAAATATATTTTTTAGTAAAAGGAGACTTTAACTAGAAATCTGAACAGAAAATGAAGACAGAAATAAAATGGACATTTTTGAGTATGGCAGTAAATATGTCAACATATTATTATTAGAGAAATAAATATAAATATATATAGCAAGTGATTATTGGAAGATTGAAATTAATTAGAAATAATTATATAATAATATATTTATGAAATAGATATCTATTATATACTTGCATCAATTATTGAGCCTTATAAGTAATTACGATCTTAATATAAATATGAATAGGTTGATATTTATTTATATATGTTTTTATCCTATGATCAATCAAATGTAAGATTGAAGGAAGGCGATTAAGGAATGTTGATTTAAGGTAGCTTTGGTCAGATATAAATGATGATTGAATTTATTCATCATCATCATTTATATATAATCGAAATCTACATCCCAAGTATATTATCTGCAATCAGAAGTTATTACTTGCAGATTATTGATTTTTCATGCTCTTCATTAAGATCCCGATCATGCATAAATTCCAGCGATCAAGTCCAGATTGGATATTGTTTATTTGTGCAAATCTAAAATTAAAAGTTCAGATCGAACTTGTTAACACATGCGGTTGTTAAGTAAACTGACCACCGATTAATAATTGAATGGTTAGTTAGAGGGATCCGCACAAATAAAGGGACACGTCCCATGAGCGGACATGTCTCCACTTTTTGGAGACATGTCCCATCATGGGACGTGTCTATCCTTGACATATTAATATGTATTCGATCCTCATTTGAAAGACATCGAAATATATAAATGTTCTGCAATTGAGGATCAACAATTAACAAAAGAAATTCAGACTTAGAATTCATAATACAGAAATCAGATCTAGTTTGATATCTACTTCACAAATAAAGTTCATCATCCTGATTATAATCTGATAGATTTGATCAAATTTAACAAGGAATAAAGAGTCATGGGAAGACACAGCCGATCAGGTGATGTATTCACTCAGCAATAATATTTAGCATAGTTAGGATATAAGAAATAGATATGGCTAATCTGATTATTGATGTAATACTTTCTTTAGTATTATGATGATAATGATGTTGATATTGACTTAAGTGCAAATGTGTTTGATTGTTTAAAAGATTGTCTTCTTCGTGATTGTTACCCTATTAGGATGGGGGGAAGCATTCACTAAGTGGATTGCCTAAAAACCCCACCCTCGGGCCCGTAGGCCCAAGCAAGGGACTGGTCATGAAGGGTGGGGGTCCCACCTCAACATTTTGTTACTTAGGGGGGTGGTAGGCCTTTGGTCCTTGGTACTTAGGGTTTCCCCTCCTCTCCTAATAGGGCCAGTGTCTTTCGAGGTACTGCCATGTGTGGAGAATGCAGGTACTAAGTCGTTGGGAAAGGAGGATTGTGGTGAACAACCTCCCGTGCCCAACATGAAGGCTTCAGGGCGGATCCACCCATGACACTCCTCTTGCTTGTTAAATTGCATTTATGATTATGCTTATATTTTGGATATCTAGATATTAATGCTAACAGATATATGTGTATGTGGAAATGTTGTTAATATGGTGAATGCAGATTTCAAACCGAGATTATTTCATAAAAAAAGAACATTCATTTGGAAAGAAGAAACCCTAAACCTAATCTACAAGCAAATTCTAGGGCAAACCGGGTAAGGGACATTACAAATTCTTTGGCATGTCATGATAATCAACAAATGTGGTAAGAGGTGATGCATTCTACGAAATGCCAATTGTTTGGTTGAGCCTTTTGAATTGGTTGAATTGGTTGCGTAACTATTGGAACTTGTTGATGAGTAGTGCATGGGATTGAAATCTGTGGTGGTGGTGTTTGGAATAATCTGACAAGATCTTCTACACTTTGCACTCCCGTACTAAGTGAGCCTGATTCTTCACCTGTCGTTTCTTCTCGTGACGTTTCTGTTTTCTTTCTCTGCTTGTTTCTATAGGGCGATAACTCCACAAATTCTTTGGAAGAACTTGGAGTGGATCTAGTAATTCTTCAAAATTTGTCTGGTGAGTGTTGATGCGTGTTTTGTGACACACACGAACATACTAGAATAACGTGTCTGGAGATGCTCTATCCTCTCTTGATAAAAATCACCTTTTGTGCTAAGATTGCGAGATAGGTCACAAGGTAATTCCAATGTTCCAAAGTTGGGGTGCGGATAGGCTCTGTGGTAGTATGAGGTTTGCTAGTAACCCAAGGGGGCATAGTACTTCAGTAAGTCATTTTGAAAGCAAGGGTTTGAATGCAGTGTTGTATCTTTTTTGGATTTTCTGATTTTGGATAAAAAAATGAAAAAAGGAAAGGGGTGAGAAATCTTATGCTAATCCTAAGGAACTAGGAGACGGTAAAGATCAAATGCAACTTAAAGGAAACCATGCTTTGCTTCGTCTCGAAAAACGACAACTACACGAAAGCAGGTGCAATCTTTTGGGATTTATGCTTGAGATTTTTTACTATAAATAACACCATCAATTCGAACAATATTATTTCAAGTAAACGTTTTAAAAGCATTTATATCAAGAGCTCAGTCTAACTTTGCACATCAAATGAAAAGCATCCATTTGAAAAAAGTACAAGCTAAGTTACTTTCAATCCTCACCATCAATCTTTCGCTCCACTAACAAATAAATTTTAATCTATAACAATCCTACGAGAAAGAGCAAATATGCAACCATGCACCCATTTGACAATAAAGGTTTCAAAGCAACTCATGCAATTATGAATTTTATTATCACAATGGTTTTCACAACAATTTCATACATCTCTTCTCTTACTTCTAAAAAAAAACTAATTCTAACTCAAAAAATCTAATCTCTAATCCTTTGATAGTTTTTCTGATTTCTTCCGATTGTTTCAAATGAAAAAGAAAGGGTACTTATAGAATTCCCCGATACAATGAATGGCCGAGATTGAAACAAAATCAAGGGCCCAGATTCAAACAAGAAAACCCTAATTAGGGTTGCCAAAACATCGATCAGTTAACTGATAGATGAGTCACCCAGTGGCGGTTGTATCCCTATCCACTCATGCAATGCTTCGTTTGACGAACCTAGACACAATGGCGCCAATCTCCTCGATGGTAATGTCTGGCAAGGTGTTGACATTGTATTCCAGTAGGTCCAAACTGTCCGCACAATCGACAAAGACAACTACCCATTCTGATTCATGCTACAAGAAGGTACTACGGATGGTCAAGAGGTCAAATGCCTTAGTCAGATTTTCGCCCAAAATTGGCATGATGGAGAAAATCTTTTGCACTTCCCTTTGCATATTATCCAGCCACAAGTCATTTTCTCGAACAATATCCTTGTTCAATATATCTGCAGCCATATGAAAGATGCCATTTTGGATGCTCTTTACTTGCTCATCGACCTTGATACTTTTTGCCTTAACCTTTTCAAGCACTTCCCTACGGGAGACCAATGCGCAATACCAGTTGCTGAAGTCGTAAGCTGCCCCTGCTGCAATAATCTTCTCGTCAATCAGCCTTTGCTTAGGAATTTTCCTTATATCACAGAGGCAAGGAATGATTCTGTCTTGCAAGTCCTGCAATCCGTCCCATGCCTCAGTCAAATTTGCAATCCTTGTGAGCAGGGAAGAAGTTTGCCCATGAGCATGCACTAACTTCTCCACAAATGCCATTACTTCTCCCTTTTTCCTTGCCATCCATTCTTGTGTTTCCCTGGCAGTAGTTAGTTCTTTCTCAAGACTTTCTACCGGTTCTTGTGATGCATTTGAGAGCAGAGGGTTTGATTGGTTGCCTTGGTTGAGTGGCCTTGTCAAATGCCGGATATACTCCTTTAGGCGCTCAACCTCCATCTTATATTCCCTTTTCTTTTGAGTCTCCTTTTCTAATCTGGACTTAATGGTGGAAACGGAATTGTCCAGATCTTCTACTTCTTGCCCTTTGGTAGATGGACCAATATCAATTACAGTAATGGCATAATTGGCGGGAGTAATTTCATCCTGCGGTTTCTCAACTGTCGGGACTGCAATTTGCACTGTGCGGTTACCAGTGTCATCTCTTTGAATAGTAGAGAATTTCTTGGCAGGTTTTTTCGTATTTACTTGCTCCAACCTTGCCAAGAAATCGTCAATATCATCTGCTTTTGGTGCTGCAACTGGTACCTTAACCTTAATTCTTTTCTTAAGCCAGTCTGGTATTGTAGGCTACTCGACTCCATCGTCTTCGCAGTCTGGAATATCCTGAATCTCTTGGATTTCTTGTGCCGGCGGGTCCTCATGAATCCCTCTTAGGGCTGAAATCATCCCTTCTTGGAAGTCGCCTTCCTTGTCATTCAAGTCCTCATCTGATTCACAAATCTCTGTGCCGGTTGGAGAATGGTGAAAGTCATGCTCAATCTGCATAGGCTCCATGTTTCCTTCAAGCATTGGTGAAGGAATTCTTATATTTCCCCATGATTCCTCTTCCATAATCAGTAGTTGCTTGATATTCCCAGATGCGGCTGAGTGAAGGGCCTTAGGCTTCTTCAGGATCGGCTTCTCGCTTGTTGCCACTTCTTTACCTTTCCTCTTCTTCTGATTGGTAGGCTCATTCAGTTCATCTCCCTGAGAAGCGCCAATATTTGAAGAACAAGATTCAGCTTCGCCCATTAAATCGTAGGTAAATGGCACACCTTGTTGCTTCAACGTTTGTACCCGCTGATCTACCCACCATTGTGAGTACTTGACTATTGGTCTCATAAGAGTTGTTAAATCACCCAACTCAGGCTCTGACCATTTGACAGGAGGAAGCGGCAATCCTTCATCATATCCTGGCTGTATGTACATTCCATCGTCATCCAGTTGGTCAGGCACACGGAAAAGTTCTGTTGTCCTGATCATGCTCAAGGATAACCTTGACCAAAGTCCTCTCCTTACTTCATACTCATCAGCAGCATTTGCCCAAAAGTCTTCAAGGTCAACTCTGTGCCTGTATTTCCTTCCGTTTACCATTCCCATATGATTGAGTGGATCGAAATCCCCTCTGGACTTGTACGAGGTGAATGGATATAACTGTATTTCTATCTTGGCACTGTCTGTTGCCTGCGATGACGGACAGGATTCTACCATGTCTCCTATGAACAAGGGAAACGTGACAACTGCTTTCTGCTTCGGTCTCTGGATACTCTGGAATGTTTCCAGCTGCTTGATTACTTCTAGTAAAATCATCTTGTCAGTAGGATAGATTGGCAACCTGTAAGGAGATTCCGTGAATCCCTTTATTCGGATATACGTAAATCTTGGAAACTGGATGAACCAGGATCCGTATTTACTGATTAAACTTTTTGCTTCAGGTGTAAGTCTTTGATGTGTTCCTCCCTGCAATACCCGAGTGATGTACATGAGAAAAGCGTTATGTACCCTGCGCCAATGTGACCTCTCGCTCAACTGCAATTGAGGATAGCAGTTATAAACTTCGAGCTCCCCTTCGTTATTGCCGACTACACCTTTGCAAATTAGATCGGTATATCGATATGTACGAGCGAGTGAATACACAATGTAAGAACCCATATGAAAGGATTCAGTTTTCTCCAGGTTGACCAATTGTTCATGAATACTATCACTGATCATCCTTGACTAGTTGAACATTTTTGTCCCAGTAGATACTTCATCAATGAAGTAATACATCCAGCTTTCAAAAGGCGCTCCTTGAGGATTGCCTACCAGTCTGTTTAGCAACAAGACTATGTCTCCGTATTCTTCCTTAAAAAATGGCCTGAGTAATTTCTTGGGCAATCTCTTGGATGAGCATCTAGGTTTTTCGAGCCAGTTCTTGTTCATGTTGGCCATGCAAAGAGTCTGTTTATCTTCGTACAATTTCTGCGCATCCTCTTTCGATCGGTAGTACGTTCGGTGGTAAGCCGGAATGCCAAATGTTTCTTGTATAGCCAACTCGCCTAAGTATGCCAATACTCTACCATCAGGTGCCTCAATTTGTCTTTCTTCAGCATTATAGTGCAAGGCGCATTCTACCATCAACTCCGGACACTTGACTGCTGGCGGAAATCCTGCAGCTTGAACTATACCATTTCGCATCATCCTTCGCGCAATTGGAGTTGGCATGCGTGTGTCACTTCCGTACATTCTTTTCCGAAATTCCTCCAAGTCAACATGGCCGAGATCAGTGTCAGCAACATTCTTCCATTTGGAGATAATTTTAGACTCCAGTTGCGCACCTTTGCTTGCAAACTTCATTTTCTTCTTTGATGATTCTCCGCCGTTTAGCATAAATCTGCAAAAAATAATATTTTAATTCATAAATTATTTATACATAAATAAATTCCAGCAAACTCGATAAGTTAATTTGTGAAAACAACCATTGCTGGAAATGAAAGAATTAAATCGCTCGCAAAGAGAAAACTTCGTCAAAAATAGAGGAAGTAAAGTTTGCCTGTCAATGAAAACTGTGTTGCTGCTGAAGTAAATTCGCACTTTCAGCCTTTTACTTCGCCAAAAAAAAAATATAAAACTTCACAAACTTCTCTGCCTTAAGAAATTTTCTCAACTTCGCTTTCGAAAGAATGAATGAAAATGAAATGCAAAGCCAATTTAAGGCTGAGAAAATCGACCCATTTAGTAAAAATTAATTGTTTCCAATTAATTTAGTTTGAACTCGGCTGGCACTTGTCTTTCGAATGGCAATTTCCATCTTCAGCATAAGTCATTAAAGAAAGTTTCTAATTTCGTCGCCAGTCGAGTGAAGTTTATTTTTCTTCTTTCTTTTCTCAACAATTTGCCTAGAGAAATTCGAATATTCTCATTAAATGGGTTTTGGAAAATAAAATATTAAAATAATATTTTATGTGTTGTTTCCAACCCGTTCGTTAAAATAATTAAATAATAATATTTAATTATTTTTTTTTTTTAATCCAAAGGCAATTTCAAATTTTTTAAATCTCTCTGTGCCTCTGCGAATTTTAATCTTGCCAAGAGAATTTTTTACTTAGGCGAATTTCAACTTTGCCAGACTTACTGTTTGATTTTTTTTCAATTAAATTTCCAATTGTCTGGACTTAGGCGAATTTTAAATCTTTTGATTTTTCTAGGCAAACAATTAAATCCTTGCTCTTCCAAGTATTTTTAATGCCATACACGACTCCAACGTGCTTGCCTTGTGCAATTTTTTCATTTTACTCATGCCTGGGCGAACTTGCACTAGCAATTGTCATTAAACTTTAGCAAATGGCGAATTTTCCTTGTAATTTCACCACCTCCAAACATCTTGGAGCAAACCTCTTTGCACTTCACCCCTTTCCAACCTTCTTGGAGCGGACTTCATGTGTCTTTTGCAATTTTTCACCTTGGGCGGACTTTGACTTGCATTTGGAACTCTTCCATGTGTTGGGCGGACTTTGAATGCCTTTTGCATTTTGCACATGCTGGGCGGACTTGCCAACTTTCATGCCATCAACCTTGGGGCGGACTTTGTCTACACTTTGCAACTTGCACCTCCCAACTTCTTGGAGCGGACTTGCCAACTCTCCTGCATGTTTGCCTTGGGGCAGACTTCAACTTCCTTTTGCAATTTTTCCTTGCAAGTGCTGGGCGGACTTCACCATTTTTTTTGTAAGTGTTGGGCGGACTTTGACTTCTTTTTGCAATTTTTCCTTGCAAGTGCTGGGCGGACTTCACCATTTTTTTGCAAGTGTTGGGCGGACTTCAACATTTTTTTTTTTTTCATGCATGTCCATGCCTTAGGTGAATTTTTTAGATTTTCAAATTTTTACCCATTTTTCTCTTGCAACCTTCTGAAGTTGATGTTTACGAAGCCATGACCTGCATACTTTCCCGAAATAGAAATTTTCCCAAAATAGAAACTTTCTAAAAATATAATTTTTCCAAAAATAGAAACTTTCTAAAAATAGAAATTTTCCAAAAATAGAAACTTTCTTAAAAAAATTCCTAAAAAATAGGTATCCCAAAATGTGCTAAAATTGCCAAAAAAAAGTCCCTAAAAAATAGGGGCTCGGGGTTGAAACCCTAAAATTTAGGAAGTGTCAGAATTGACTGAACAGACAGTCGATCTTCGTCCACAAGGCCTTCTAAGCACTTTGGCAACGTTCTTTCATTGATTCTGGTTCACAATCATTTCTTGACCTTCAAAATTCAAATTCTAAGTACCCCACCGAAAGACCAAAACTCAGAAGCAAAACCATTAGAGTAAAAACTACTAGGGTCCCCATTTGCAATGGGGCGATGTGTGGAAAGGTCACAACAGTGAGAAGGAACCAATTCGATCTAGTGTGCCTTCAATTTTGTTGAGGACTCGTGGGAGCTGCTTCAAGAACTCGCTGATTTGCTTGCTGAGGGACTTGGGGGTCGGCTAGACGATTCTGCTGTCGTTGATGGGCTTCAAATCTTTCAACAAGCAGATCTCTTTGGATTGCAAACTCAATGCGTCGGGCTCTCTCTTCCTCTCCTTCAAGGATAAAACGCATGCGCATCTAGTCAGGAGCGTTTCTTCTTACTTTCCACGCAAGATTGAACAATTCGGTGATGGTATCTTCTTGCTCGTCGTGAAAACCCAATTTGGTTGTAGTACTGGCTGGGGATCTTGTCCTAGATTAGGAGTGTTGCTCGGAAGCACCATTCTTCATTTTTTTAGCAAAGCTTGGATTTGATGATGAGCCGGTGGCGACTGATCGTTCTATCTCATCAAAAGCTTGTTTTAGACGATTGATCTTTTGTCTGATCAAGTCCCTTTGAATTGCTTCTCCAATTTGTTTTCCCTTTTCTTCTTCTCTAGCAAGAATACGACTTGTTTGTTTGAATTGAGCTCAGTCTGCCTGTGACTGCCAGGCTAGTGAGTACAATTGATCAATAATATCTATCTGTCCTTGTTTTGGTTGTTCAACAGGTATGTGAAAAGGAAATTCGTGCAACATCACCATATTGCATCTTGCCTACTGTGAGAATAATTTGTTGTTGTTGTTTGTGGGCCCTCCTTCTAGCGTCAATTTACGTGTTGATGTGCTTTTTGTGACACACCAGGCACGTTTAGAATAAAGAGTCCAAAGACGCTCTATCCTCTCTTGAAAAACTACCACGTATGCTAAGATTGCAAAAAGGATCATACAGCAATTCCAATGTTTCTTCAGTCAGGTCTTGACGTGTGGATAAGCTCAATGGGCGTTGTGATTTGCTGGTAACACAAAGGGACCTATGTTTGACAAATTACTCACGAGTGAGGACTTAGGTGGATTTGACATTGAATGCTTTGTATTTTTGGGATTTTCAATTTTGAGATTAAAAAAAAAATGGAAAAGGGATAGAGGTTTAGAAGTCCTATACTACTATGAAATCAAGAGACGGTAAGGATTAGTGAAACCAAGAACAATACTTTGTTTTGCCACGCTTACGACAACTACACAAAGCAAGTGCAATCTTCTAGGATTTGTGCTTAAGATTTCTGTACTATGAATGATACCATCAGTAGAGCAATATTATTCAAAGCAAGCATTGAAGCATCCACATTATGAGCTCAGTCTAACTTTACGTATTGAACGAAAATCATCCATTCAAAGAAAGTATGAGCGGAAGTTTCACCAAATATATACTATTAACTATCATTCATCTAACATGCATTCAAATCCAATACTACTTTAATCTACTCTAGGTGGAAGGAAAATATGTAACCATGCAACCACTTGACAATAGAAGGATTCAAAGCAACTCATGCAATATGAACTTTTATTCTCAAAGCAGCTATAAGCAACAATTTCATAAGTTTCTCTCCCATACAATGAAATGAAAAACGAGAGTTTATATTGGGTTTTGGAATTGAAATGAACGACCAAGATTGACCCAAGATCAACGACAGAGATTTAAAACAAAATAACCTAATTAGGGTTTCTCGGAAGACAATCAGTGATCAGTGAGTGAAGTGGTGTGAAGAGCTAAATTTGAGGGGGCGCATCCTTATCCTCCCGAGTGGCATTGTACTGGATAAATCTGGAAACTATTGTGCTAACCTCCTCGATTGTGACAAGTGGCAGCATATTGACCTTGTATTCTAGTAGGTCCAAATCATCCGCACATCCTGCAAAAGCAATTTCCCACTCTGATTCTTGTTGCCGGAAGGTATGCTGCATGGTCAAGAAGTTGGTTGCCTTAGTCAAATTTTGCTTAAGGATTGGCCCAGTGGTGGCGAATAAAATCTCTTGCACTTTGAGCTTCAAGTTTTCAAGTTGCATGTCATTTGCTCGAACAATGTCTTTCTCCAGCGCAAATGCAGCCACAAGTAAGATATTGTTCCGTATTTCCTTTGTCGGCTCTCTAACTCTAATTGTATCAGTCTTCACCTTCTCCAAGACTTCATTCCATGCAATCAACGCCAAGTACGAACCATTGAAATCATATACGACGCCTGCTGTGATCACCTTTCCATTGACTAGTTCCTGCTTCAGAACTCCTTTCAGTACTTTGAGACATGGAATAATTCTGTCTTGGATGTCTTGAATGTTGTCCCACGCTTCCGCCAAAGCTGCAATCCTTGAAAGTAAAGAGGAAGTTTGCCCATATGCCAATACTAGTTTCTCTACAAACACAAACGCAACCAATTCTTCACTTTTGCCAATTATCCATTCTTTAGTTTCTTTGGCTGTGGTCCTCTCTCCTTCGAAAGTCTCCTAGGAAGAGTTCAACAATGGAGGAGTTGTCGAGTTGGTTTGATCAAGAGGCTTGGTTAAATACTGAACATACTCTTTTAGGCGCTCAACCTCATGGTATTCCTTTTTCTTTGCTACCTCCTTTTCCGGCCTCGCTTTTATAGAATTAACAGAATTATCCAAGTCTTCCACTTCCTGACCCTTTGTGGTTGGGCCCAAATCGACAGTGGTGATGGCATATTCCTGAGGAGTAATCTCCTCCCTTGACTTCTCAGCTGTTGGTACAACAATTTGCATTGTACAATGGTTGGCTTCGTCTCTTTGAATGGTGGAGAACATTCTGGCAGGCTTCTTTACATTAACTACTTCCAATTTGGCCAAGAAATCGGCCATGTCGTCTTCCTCTGGGATTTCTTCTTGTTCTTTTATTTTCAATCTCTCCGTCAACCAATCAGGGATAGTCGGCTGCTCAGTGTCTTCTTCTTCCTGAATATCATGTGCACCTAGAATTTCTTGAATTCCTTTGAGGGCGGAAATCATTCCTTCTTGGAATTCGCTGTCCAGAATATCAATTTCATTATCAGATTCTAGAATTTTTGTGCCTGTGGGAGATGGGGGTTCATCATCCTTAGACTGGACAGGAATGGGAGAAGGAGTCCTTATGTCTCCCAACGACTCATCAATATCTAATATCTCGTTCATATTCGCGAACACGACAGAATGAGGAAGTTCTGGTTTTTGCCTCTTTTGAGTAGGCTCTTTGTCTACAATCTGCTTTCCTTTTGCCTCCTTACTTTTCCTGGGATTGGTGCTCTCAATTGGCTCATCACCTTGGGACGCACTAGCATTTGAAGAATAAGATTCCACTTCGCCCATTAAATTGGAAGTCAAAGGTGCACCTTTCCACCTCAGCTCTTTGATCTGCTCGTCTGCCCACCATTGCAAATACTTGACGACTGGCCTCATCAAGACAGATAAGTCTGCAAGTTCTAGTTTTGACCACCGTACAGGAGTAAGAGGCCTACTCTCATCAAAACCTGGCTGAATACACTCACCATCATCTTCAAGTTGATCTGGCACTCAGAAGAGGTCGGTTGTCGTAATTAAGCTAACTGACACTCTGGACCATAGTCATTTTCTAACATCAAATTCATTTGCTGTGTTGGACTAGTAGTCCTCTTGGTTTACCTTGTGTTTGTACTTCCTTCCATTCACAGCCTCGATGTGAAGGTGGGGGTCAAAATCTGCTCCGGACTGATATGACGTGAATGGATACTGTTGTATCTCTAACCTAGCACCTTTAGCCGCCTGTGTTGATGGGCAAGATTCTTTCATGTTCCCAATAAAGAATGGGAAAGTGACAACTGCGTTACTTTTTGCTCTCTGGAGGTTTTGATACGTTTCTAATTGCCGAAGAACCTCAAGCAAAATCATCTTGTTGGTGGGATAAATCGGGAGCTTGAACGAATATTCGGTGAATTCTTGAATTCTGATGTAGGTGAACCTCGGAAATTGGATATTGCAGGATCCGTATTTGCTTATAAGGCTCTTAGCCTCATGGGTCAACCTTTGATGCGTCCCTCCTTGCAATATCCTTGTAATGTACATTAGGAATGCATCATGTTCTATCTTGAAGTGAGATTTTTCGGCTAGCTGCAACTGGGGGTAGCAGTCATATGCCTTGAACTCGTTCTCTCTGTTGCCTACAACACTTCGACAGATCAATCCTGGATATCTATAGGTCCTTGCTAGTAGATAGATAACATAATATTTCATATAGAATGATTTAGCCTTCTCCAAATTTATTAGATGCTCATGGATGTTGTCACTGATCATCCTCGACCAGTTGAACATTCGTATGTCGGTGGTGATCTCGTCGATGAAAAAGTACATCCATGTCTCGAATAGTGCACCTTGAGGGTTGCCCACTATCCTATTCAGTAGCAAAATAATGTCGCCATAATCTTCCTTGAAGTTTGTCTGGTGTAATTTATTGGGTATCTTCTTTGTAGTAGGGCTCGACTTCTCTAACCATGTCTTGTTGAGATTGGTTAAACATTGTTCCCTCTGGTCTTCAAAAATTTTGCTCTCATCTTCCTGAGTCTTATACGAGGTTTGGTGGTAGCTGGGAATGCCAAATGCCTCTTGGATAGCCACTTCTCCGAGGTATGCTAAAATTCTTCCATCAGACGCAATGATTTGTCTTTCTTGCGGGTTATAATGTCTGGCGTATTCCACTATCAACTCAACACACTGCACAGCCGGAGGAAATCCAACTGCTTGCACAATACCATTCCGCATCATTCTCCGAGCGATGGCTGTCGGCAGAAGTCCATCTTTTCCGTATGTTCTTTTCCTGAATTCCTCGAGGTCCACATGTCCAAGATCGGTGTCTGTGACGTTCTTCCACTTGGAATTAATTTTTGATTATGGCTGAACTCCTTTGCTTGTGAATTTCATCTGTGCTCTTTTCGAAGACTCTCTCGGGATGGTCATCAACCTGCAATAAATATAAAAGAATTAACATTAGTGCCGAGACTTTTAAATCTGATTTTTCGAGCCTTTATTCGAAAGTTTTTATTTTCAGCTTGCTTGAAAGATAAATTTCTCCAAAAAAGCAAGCTAAAAAAAATAAAAACACTTGGTGTATTTTTGCTAGGGTAAATAAGACAAAAGAAAACAATAAAGAATTCCATCAAACTTTGAAATTTGGAATTATACTCTTTGGAATGCAATTCAGCTTCGAACTTTAAAAAATATCTGTCTTTATTATCGAAAAAGCAAGCTATTCCTTTGGAAACCTCGACCTTCAACTCAGAATTTCACTCTTTGCCTTGAGAAAATCTCCAATATTCTATCTCTCTCAAAAAAACATCTATCTCAATTCTTTTCAATCAAACTTGTGAGTGAAAATGACTTGCTGAAACTCATTATAAAGTTGAGAAGTTCGATTTATTTAGCAATTTCATCTTTTCTTGTTGAGTTCATCGAACTTTGATTTGTTCTCTTGTCGTTCGCTAATTCAGGTTTCTAATTTCTTCCAATCTTCCCGATTTTCTTCTTGGAGTTCAAAATCTTCTGAGTGTTGGAGATAAGTGTTGGAAAATAATTAAAGATTTTATTTATAGATTTTTTGATTTTCCAACCTTTTAAAATTACTGAAGTATGGCGAATTTCATTTATTTCTTGCCAACATCGGACTTTCTAGTGCTTTCACCATTTTTTTTTTTTGGACTTCGAAATGTTTTTCCATATTTCCTCTTGGCATTGAATAAATTTTCCTGAGTGTTGGAAAATAAATAATAAAATGTCCAAAGTATTAAAATTCCAACCCTTCTAATTCTTTTCCAACCCGTTTAAATTATTTACCCATGGCTAAATATTTATTTTCCATGTCATTTTATTTATTTTATTTAGCCAGGCGGACTTCGAAATGTTTTTTCCATGTTGCCTTTTTTTCATGCCTTAGAAAATTTTATCATGCTTGGGGGGGGGGGAGGTGGGGGGCGGACTTCGACAATCTCCTTTTCTTTTTACCAGGCAAATTGGGCGGACTTTGGAATGCTTTTGCCATGTCTCTTCTTAAGTTGGCGGACTTTCTAATGTCTTTTCCATTTCTATTCTCCTCAAGGGCGGACTTCCAAGTGTCTTTGCCAAGTCTATAGTGGACTTTCCAATGTCTTGGCCATTTCTTTTTCTTATGGCTGACTTCCGAGTTGGTTTGCCATTGACGTTTCAAAGGTTTGGGGCGGACTTGAGAGTGTCTTTCCCACTCTATGGCGGACTTTGAAATCTTTTTGCCATTTCTTTTCTCGTCCAGGGCAAGTTGACTTTGTCATTGCCATAGGCAAGGGGCGACTTCTTTGGTGCTTGGACATTTCTTCCAAAAGGTTGGGGCGGACTTGCCATTTTCTTGGACATTGACTTTTCCAAGGCAAGGGCGGACTTGCCAGGCTTTTGGACATTTCCATGGCGAATTTCTTCAGAATTAGACCTTTTTTCATCTTTGATTGCCATGAATTTGAACCATCACCTTCGCCATAGATCTTTATTTTTCGTGATTTTTCATTGCTTTTTTTGATCATTTTCAATGTTTGCTTGCTTTTTTGTGCTTTTCTCTCTCGTTGACTTCATGACTAGAAGGACCTCGAAATAGAAACTTTCCAAAAAATAGAAAAATAAAAAAAATCATCCCTAATAAATAGGAACCCCAGAATGGTCGAAAAATGCCAAAAATGAAAAAAACAAAAAATCAAAAATCCCTAAAAATAGGAAGTGTGAGAATTGACTCAAAGCACAAGCGATCCTCGTCTTCTGGACCTTCCGAGCACTTCCATGATGTCTAGGCATTGATACGGGCTTGAATTCTCAACTTGGTTTGGGTGACACCTCAAAAACTCTAACATGAAACTCTTAGAGCAAAAGAACTTATGAAATTGCAACTCGGAGCAAACCACCGAGGATCCCCATTTGCAATGGGGTGATGTGTGAAATAGGATACAACAATAATCAATGGTAAAAGTGTCCAAGTAGATCAACAAAAAAATGAATCTATTCTAGATTGTCCCCGACCAACGACACCAACACAATTAATAGCCTTCTTTGGTCTTTGCAGCTATTATAGAAGGTTTGTTAAGGGTTTCTCTAAGTTAGCGACATCATTAACACATTTCACGAAGAATGGAGCTTTCCCATGGTCCAATAGAACACAACACACTTTTGATAAGCTCAAAGAGGTAATGAGTTCATTATTTGTTTTGGCTATTCTAGTGTAATGTCCTTGTCCAAAACAATAATGGAAATCCGATTCTTAACCTTCGACAGACACTTATTATTTTATTAACAACACTATTGACCTTAGCATTCAATCATATCTTAGATAACTCAGATTGAAAACTATTGTTTATGCAGATCAGCAATATCATGACATTTCGAACAACAAATGATAGAAATAAATTTCGATCTTATTATAATGAACAACAAATAACAAATGTCTGAATTGTTCGTGTTTGTAGCTTAGGGAGATATTTTCTCCTATGTAAAATTAAAATTAAGATAATTAATCTCCAAGGCAGGTTGGCCTTGTGACACAAATTATATTTTTATATTTTTTTGTTTTCTCTAGAGGTTGACCTAGAGAAGAGGTCGCCCCAATTTGTATATATACAATGTGAAGATCATTCATTTGATGATCAATTCACTTTCTCTTCAATTCACATTTCTACAGAGTAGAAGTTTGCCCTTCAGCAGTGTTGTGACCTTTTCACAACATCACCCCATTGCAAATGGGGACCCTCTTGTTTTTTTTGCTTTTTTGCTTTTTTGCCTTGGCGTCGCAATTGCTAATTGCCATGTTTCTTTTACAATAAGGAGTTAAAGTTTTGAAGGGTCACCCGAGCCAAGTAAAGAATTTGAGCCCAAAATAGTGCACAAACATCATCAAAATGCTTAGAAGGCCTGGGGGACGAGGATCGACTGTCATTTCAGTCAATTCTGACACCTCCTAAATTTTAGGGTTTTTCACTTCGACCCCCTATTTTTTAGGGGCTATTTTTGGAAAGTTGCTATTTTTGGAAGAGTTTCTATTTTTTGGCAGGGTTTCCATCTTTGGAAAGTGCATAGGTCATGGTTTCATCAACACCAACTTCAAGAGATCCCAAAATAGAAATAAGTGAGAAACTTTGAAAAACCAGAAAATTGCTTAAGTGTTGAACATGGCATGGGCAATGAGCAAATCCGCCATAGGAAGAATGGGCATGGCATGAGTTAATGGCAAGTCCGCCCAAGCAAGAAGAAAGAAGATGGCATGGACAATGAGCAAGTCCGCCATGGAAGGTAAGAAGATGGCATGTGCAATGAGCAAGTCTACCATGGAAGGTAAGAAAATGGCTTGGCGCAATGCTAAGTCCGCCCCAAGTTTGATGGCTTGATCATAAGCCAAGTCCGCCCTAGCATATGGAAGGATGGCACAAAGCATAGGCAAGTCCGCCCAACACATGAAGGAATGGCATGCACCTAGCAAGTCCGCCCTTGAGAAATTGGCATGAGTCTAAGGCAAGTCTGCCCAGCTCAAGTGAGAGATGGCACAAGCACAAGTGAAGTCCGCCCCCATCCAGATGGTTTGAAATTTGACAAGTCTGCCAAGAAGAGTTTGAAGATGTCCTAAAACATGGTGAAGTCCACCCTTGAGAGGAAGTTGAATGGCATAAGACTAAGCAAAGTCCGCCCAACATATGAGAAGATGGCACAAAAGACTTCAAAGTCCGCCCTACCTTGGATGGCAAGAAAAAGTCTAAGGCATGAAAAACTTGAAGTCTGCTTTGAACAAGTCTGGATGGCAAAGAAGTCTTAAAGTTCGCCTAGCTAAGAAGAGGAGGGGAAAACTCAAGATTTGACTAAGTGTGGACTAATCCGAGCGCAAGAGCAGCAAATTATATTGAGTGTAGAGATTAGCATTTATCAGAATCAATAAAGAGATAAGTATTTTATGTTTGTACCTTTGAATAATGATGTAGTTAATTCATGCACTAACATTGGGAATAGTGAATCATGTATGCTTCTAGTATTGGTCTGGATATCTCTTTTTGGGGTAGTTTGATTCTATGAACTATTAGTAATCTCTCTAAATGCTTCTAGGATGGATCGAGGAGCAAAAGGATGATGCGAGACTGCATAAGGAATTCAAGGGAGGAAGAGCTTGAGGCATCATGTGAGGAATTCACACAGGTTGAAGAAATGAACTAACATAACTTCTCTGTAGACATCTCTCGAAGAGGAAGAACCTATACAGATTGCGATCAGTTTCTTCGAAGAGGAGGAAATAACATTTAGAGGGAGTCTGACAAACCAACAGAGGCAACCTTGGACAAGGAGGTCAGGAGGTTGATGCAAGTACTTGGAGCTTCAGAGGGAGTCACATCTCATAAAGATTTGTGTAGTGTATATTTCTCTGAGACGAAGAAATATGAGGTGAAAGCCCTTGTAGTGTATATTTCTCTGAGATGGAGAAATACGAGGTGAAAGCCCTTGTAGTGTATATTTCTCTGAGATGGAGAAATACGAGGTGAAAGCCTTTGTAGTGTATATTTCTCTGAGACGGAGAAATATGAGGTGAAAGCCCTTGTAGTGTATATTTCTTTGAGATGGAGAAATATGAGGTGAAAGCCCTTGTAGTGTATATTTCTCTAAGACAGAGAAATATGAGGTGCGAGCCTTTGTTCATCTCTGAGACTGAGATGAGACGTCATGTTGAGAGACCCCATGACGACATCACGTTGAGAGACTCCGTGATGGACCCTTGTACTTGTGTTTCTTTCCACACATGGGAGTAGCCATGGTGGACGTCATGTTGAGAAACTCCATGATGACATCACGTTGAGAGACTCCGTGATGGACACTTGTACATGTGTTTCTTTCCACACATGGGAGTAGCCATGGTGGATGCCATGTTGAGAGACTCCATGACGACATCACGTTGAGAGACTTCGTGATGAACTCCTTTCCACAAATGGGTGTAGCCATTGTGGGTGTCATGTTGAGAGACTCCATGGCGAGGGTATCTGGAAAACACCTCCCTAGCCAAGAGGGAGTGTTAGTGTTTGTAGCTTAGGGAGATATTTTCTCTTAAGTAAAATTAAAATTAAGATAATTAATCTCCAAGGCAGGTCGGCCTTGTGACAGAAATTATATTTTTATATTTTTCTATTTTCTCTAGAGCCCGACCTAGAGAAAGGTCGCCCCAATTTGTATATATACAAGGTGAAGATCATTCATTTGATGATCAATTCACTCTCTTCAATTCACATTTCTACAGAGCAGAAGTTTGCCCTTCAGCAGCAGATTACCATCTCTTAGCAGCAGATCGGGTTTCAAGAAGAAATATATTCATTTGTGTCTTTGCATCAAGGAGAGATGCTACTATTTATTGTATGAGATTCTGTCCTGTATGAGGCCTGAGTTGTAAGCAGATTTCTGCTCTTATTCATCTGATATATATATAAGAGAGATCATTTTTTACTAGGTTTTTCTCCCTCGAGTAGGAGGGTTTTCCCAGGGTATCTTGTTGTGTTCATTGCCTTATGTGTTGAGTTTTCTGCTTATTGCATTTCTGATCTAAACACTAACACCAATCTTTGTCTTTTTGTATTAATGGTTGTATTGCATTCAAATAGTTTTGCAATATCAGTAACTACCACAACAAATTCATACCAGCAACAATGATAAATTGAATCACTACAATGCAGTTGAAGTTTGCATCAAATGAAGCTCAAATAGGGCCCCTATATGAGATTGTCCTCCGAAATTACTAGGGTTTTCATCCTAGGATTCCCACTCTTAAACACAAGTGCTCTAAATGGATTCTAAAAGGAATTGATAAAGTATAGATGATCATTTTGGAAGAAAGCATTTGCTCTTTCATATCCTCCACAAATAGATAGGTTAGCCACCATGTACACTTGCAACTTCAAATTTGAATGGTGATCATGGGTGGGAAAGATTCCATAAATAATGGTGCCAAAAATAGACTATTGGAAGCAATAGGACATGTGTTGGGACATTATGAGTGAAACAAAAACATAAGTGGAAATATTGGGGATTGGGGATCGACCATAACACAAGACTCAACTAAAGGACGAGATGTTGTGGGTTGAGCAACAAGCATGATAGGATGGAGAAGCTTGACAAATACAATGGTGAGGCGGGCGACAGTTGGAAGGGATGATAGGATGGGAAAGTCCAAAACTTTAATAGGAAAAAGAGAAGAGTGGAGTTGGAAAAAGAACATACTTAAGAAGGCAAAACACAAAGGAGATGGAAACAAGGAAGACATAAGAATAAACCTAATACACATAGTCTTAAATTGACTAGAAAATGGGACATGACAAGTCCACCCTGCTCAAAATTGCTTGTCCTCAAGAAAGTACAAGTTATGGTGTTCTAATATCTGCGCGCCTTCCATGTTGCATCTTCCATAGGAACATCTTTCAATTGAATCGGGTACTCCTTGGTGCTTCTATTTCTCTACTTCCTCTCCCTTACATCCATGACTGTTTGGGGAATCAAAACTAGTTTGCCATCTTCATCAATCACAGATTACTCTTTTGATGGTACAATACTTTTACTAAGTGCTAGACAAGATACATGGAACACATTATGAATCTTACTTCGCTTCAACAACTCTAGCTCATAAGCAACTTCACCAATCCTTCTTAGCATTTTGTAAGGCTCGCAGAAATGAGGTTTTAGTTTCTCAGATCCACTTTCCTTAAAGAAGATTGTTCATATGGCTTATAATCTTACAAACACCTGGGGCACTATCCTTGCCTCATCCCCTATAGTGTTGGGTCTTGCACTCAGTAAGACTTGATCACTAGCAGGCTCTTTGTGAGCCATTCAACTTCATCAATAGACCAATAGACCAAGGACCACTTGACTATATGTGTATCTGTATTGTTTTACTGTTAAGGTCATGTTTGAAAAGCTTAAGAACTTGCATATGATAATTATATGTTATTTTATTGTGTTGGAGAGGAGGCTAGATACTTTGATAACCAAGAAGTTATATGTGTTGATATAAGTTGATTCCCTTATAACTATCAAATTGTCAACCACAATTGGATAGGAAAAACTCAAGTGTTCTCTTCAACTGGGAAGCAACAAATATGTGCCATGGAAACTGATCTGCCGGCATTTTCTCTTCAGTTCAAACAGCATAAGCTTGCTGGCTTAACTCAATGAGCATCGTGTCCACAGGGAGCTGGCTTTCTAGCTCTGCATCACAGTTCCTGTGCGTAGCTCTTTTTTGTGCTTCAATTGGTGGTCCTTTAGTTTCTCTGTTATAGTCCCTGTACAGAATGGTGTTTGACAAGATGCCTCTTGGTAGTCCATTATTGTCTAGGCTTTTGGTCTGGCGTTATAGTGAAAGCAGTTTATCTTTTGACATTTTGGTGCTTTCTGGAGTAGTTCTGGTTTGATGGCATCCGGGCATGCCTTTTTGTGATCAGACAGTTTGTTACTGATTTTTTCTTTAATGTACAATGTGGCTTTCTTTGTCAAATAACATTTGGGATGATTTCCTGTAAAAGCCTTTGGAACTGTACTAGAGATTGCAAAAGAACCAGTGGTTAGCCACAGGTTTGATTGTTCTTGAGCTTTAGATAGTATTAATCTCATTTTTATGATTAATGACTAGTTTTTGTTTTAATTTATATATTCCTTTTTGTGAAATTAATCTAATATATCAAATAATAAATTTCATAGCATTTTTTTGGCTTTGAAGTTTACTTTCTGCTAGTGAATTTCACATGTTTGACTGAGATTCGAAGCCTTGAATACTTAAGCATGTGTCTTTTATTCTGTTCAAAGCACCTTATTGAGTTGTTATTCTTAAAACTTTAAAACTTTTTCTTAAACCTTTTGTATGCTTCCTTAAATGTTTGTGTTAGTACTTCAAGACATCTCTAGCATTTATACTACCATTTTTATTTCAGGCAACTTAGATTGATGGTACGCTATCACATGAAAAGAAACTCTGAATGTGCGCTATCACATGAAAAGAAACTCTGAATGTGTTGTGATTATGTACTCGATATAACCTTGCTTTCATATGAAAGACTTTAACACAGGTTTCAGATTTTTCTGAATTAGACTGTACGCGTGCTGCCAGTTGCAATCTTTCTGTTTATTTATTTTCATCTAGCAGATAATCTTAATCCTGACACTTTGTCTTATAGGAAATTTAAACCATCATGCAAACTATTGTATGTGACTCCTGAAAAGATTGCCGGAAGTACCTCTTTTCAAGATATTTTAACTTCCTTGCAGCAAAAGGTATACTCTTACTTTAAATGTGAGTAGAAGTGATAGCCCGTATCAAAAAATTGTTTGTGGCAGGTATCCATGCAACATCACTATGATACACATCTGGAATATTTTAAATGAAATATTGAAATTGGGATGTTGAGAGTATTTCATTCTATCAAATTGCCATTGTTACAGGGACAACTTGCTCGATTTGTTATTGATGAGGCCCACTGTGTGAGGTAATCTTCCAAATGAATTTAATACAGCATGGTTTTATAGTGGTATACTCAGCTTTGCAGTGAACTCAAGTTACATAGATCACTTCCAGAGATGGCAAGATCAATCAAGCACACATTCTTTTAAGATCTGGTCTCTTAATTTCACATTATGGCATCAGACCTTCTCTTACAAGGACTTCATGAATTTGCATGAATTTGCAGCCAATGGGGTCATGATTTCCGACCTGATTACAGGGAGTTAGGACGCTTGAAGCAGAGATATCCAAATGTGCCATTGATGGCACTCACAGCCACTGCAACTCGAGCAGTGCGGGAGGTACTGACAATGATGTTATAGGCAATGGTCAACCTAAAGAAAATTTTGTTGAATGCCATTCATGTAGAGAATGGGTTTCATTGATTCTTGGATAGTAACTCTGTTATACAGGACATATTGAAGGTTTTGAGAATACCTCATGCTCTGGTGCTTGAAACGAGTTTTGATCGTCCGAATCTCACATATCAGGTAGTAGTGAAAAATAAGGACTCTTTACATCAGCTTGGGAAAACAATTAGAGAGCGTTTCCATCAACAGTGTGGAATTGTTTACTGCCTATCCAAAAATGAGTGCATGGATGTTTGCAAATACTTAAATGACAAGTTCCAGATCAAGACCGTATACTACCATGCAGGGCTCTCAGCCGGTGGGAGGATGGAAGTACAGAAAAGATGGCACAAGGGTGAGGTGCAAGTGGTGTGCGCCACTATTGCCTTTGGAATGGGAATAGACAAAGCTGATGTTGTAAGTTAAATATGAATCTTTGCATTTTGGTCATTTTTTTAATGTTTTATGCTTACATATTCTGTTATGAGTTTGGAACGTGTCATAACTGTGCTTCATGTAGGTGTTTCAAAATTATGGTACGTCTACTCTAGCTTGCAACTACAAGCTATATCTCAATATTGTGTACACATAATTAAAGATCAAATGACATTAAATAGTAACCACACCTCACCAATCTGTACAAGGACAACATATAAGCTTTTAAACAGGAAATTAAACAGCTGTACAATCAGATTAGTAAAGCATTACAATTTGAGCAAACCACTCATAAAGCCAAATTGTTTAGATCAGATTTTGTATATGGACTTCTCCCAATAATCTGGTTCAAACAGTGTTAATCCGTTATTTGAATGGCACTTTCTTCTTATTTGTTATAGTGAACCTGTAAGATTCCCTAACAATTTCTTAACCAAACAACTGCAATTTTTAACAATTTTAGACATCAGGCATTGTGTCAAACACTTGGCATACTGCTGGTCTGGTTATATTTTTAGCGGTTCTAAGGTTCATTAGCACATATGTAAAATCAAACAATGAGGAACACAATAACAACACAATTTACGTGGAAACCCTTGTGGGAGAAAACCATGGCAAAAATATTGCTTTAATTAAACTTTGTAGGCACCAACCTACTCGAGGCACCAACCCCTCATTCACTTTATGAGCACCAACCCACTAGAGGCACCAACCCCTAATTCAATTTCTGAGCACCAACCCACTAGAGGCACCAACCCCTCATTCAATTTGTCTTCTAAATTTTGCTATAATTTTGGTCACCAATCTGCTATAATTCTCTTCTTCAATCTGGTATAAACTGATCATAAATCTGCTACAAAACTGATCACAATCTCCTCATAAAACTTCCTATAATTCTACCATACAACTTTTCACAATCTCCTCCTAATGTGCAAATAATCTTCTTAAATTTTACTCTTCATGTGCTGGTGTATCTGATGTATTTATTTATCTTTTTCTTGTCAACACCCACTTCTTCCTATGATTTTCAAATATCTTTATATCTTTTATGTCTAAATGAGAAGACACATCTCTTTAAAAAGAGATATCTATTTAAATGGTCATGTCCCTTCATCATCAAAGCTAATCGCTGCTTTTTGAACACTAATTACTGCCTTTAAATAAACTTTAATTATCTTCAAAATTAATCACAGCCTCCAATAAATATAACTGCTGTCTTACGAAGCGTTGCTTCTTTTATTATTAGTTCCCTTTATTAATAATGATCTCTGCCCTATATAGTCAATCACTGCTTTATTTATTTTAATTATTTAACATATAGATCACACATCTCCTTTATGTGAATCGCTGTCTAATAAAGTCATTTCTGTTCCTTTTTTTTTTGTCTTATTCTAAGTTTGCCCTATTCTTCTTGTCTTATTCAGCCTTTCCTTTAATACCGAATGCTGACTATTTAATATGATTAAATTGCTGTTGTTTGAAAGCTGCCACAAAATATAATTATTGTTTATTATAGGTTAATTCCTTCTTATTAATCATTGCCTTTCCATCAATTGATCTTTTTAGCTTGATTAATATATATATTGAAATCAATGACAATATTTCAAGAGAGTGTACCTTTGAGGTTGGGGACTTGGTCTATCTCTGCTTGCAGCCATACAGGCGATCCTCATTGAAGAAGAGTGGCGTTGAGAAGTTGAGGCCGCAGTTGTATGGCCCTTATAGGGTAATCAGGAGAGTGGGTGAGGTAGCGTATGAGCTGGAGCTACTAGAGAACACCATAATTCATAACGTATTTCACGTATCGTGCCTCAAGAAGGCACTGGGACAATAGGTTACAGTTTCAATAGAGCTTCCACCCCTTGATGAAGAGGGCAAGTTGATCTTGATTCTAGATGAGATTTTGGATGTTCATGAGAGGAAGTTGAGAAGCAAAACAATCAAGGAGTATCTTGTTAGATGGAAGGATCTACCAGGGGAAGATGCCACGTGGGAGAGTGAGCAGATCCTTCAACACCCTAATGTGAAATTGCTTGTGGGCAAGTAATTCCGGGAAAGGGGACTATAATGTCCCCTTCCAATTGATAGTTTGGATGATTTAATGGCTTATTTAATTCTCGTAAGCCATTAAATAAAAATAAGGGAGTTAATTATTGATTATTTAATATTATTCTTATCAAGTAAATAATACGAATAATATTAATTAATTGATATTGTTTTAAAGTGACTTAAGTGGTACTTATAATATTTATAAAGTCACTTTATTTTATTTCCCTCCCAAAGTCAAAAGTTCAAATATTTGTGAGGGAAAAGTGTAATGTCCCTGTACCCTGTGGTTGGGTGTGTCCTGGCAGGGGCCACGTGTTCGTGGGAATTTGTGTAAGACCCCAAATTCTTCGGTGGTGGCTTCGGGGGTGAAAGATCCTCCCTAGTTGTCACCCTTAACGCCTTGGGTAGCCGCCCTCACTACTAGGCCAGTCTTTTGGTGTAGTGGTTGGGCCTTAGTGGTATCAGAGCCAAGGTCTCAGGGTCGAGACCTGCGGAGCGTGGTGGGCTGTAATGTACCTGTACCTTGTGGTTGGGTGTGTCCTGGCAGGGGCCACATGTCCGTGGGAATTTGCGTAAGACCCCAGATTCTTCGATGGTGGCTTCGGGGGTGAAAGATCCTCCCTAGTTGTCACCCTTAACGCCCTGGGTAGCCGCCCTCACTACTAGGCCGGTCTTTTGGTGTAGTGGTTGGGCCTTAGAGTGGATACATTTAATATTTTATTAAATGTTTTATTTCTTTTTAAAGTGGGACGATTTGGAGAGGAGAATGAAGAGTTTAAATATTCAATATTTAAAAGTGCATTTTGTGGTGTTTGGCGTCCCATGAAGGAATTGAAGAGTTTTCTTTGTGGGAGTTACAGTTGATTCATTTGCCTAACTAAAACTTATATATTGATGCTTTGTGGAGAGCTGATTATCTTGGAAATTGAATAGTAAGGTTATGCTGCTGGTTTGAATCTAGAACCTGGCTATGGGGAAGCTTAGCGAATTCAATCCATCCTTCGGGCCTGCAACTATGGCTTCCTAGGTGGATCATCATGGCTGTATTTCACTTTGAAATACAGATGGAGCTTCAATTGTTTGAATCGAACAGGTTGCTGATATAAAACCTATTTTTGCAAGTTGCTGATTTGGCCTGGCTGAAGCTATTTTTTGTTCATAGCTTCAATTCAGATTTTGGTTTTGTTTTGGGTGTTAGCCCATGCTGTTCTACTGTGGAGGGTGCCCCCTTCTGCAAGTTTGCAGATTTTATCTTTGAGTTTTTGTTTTTTGGGAGAAGGTAGACCCTTCTTGGAGGCCATACCTTCCTTCTTGATTGCCTTGGGAATCGTGTCAACTGTTTCTCTCTGTTTTGGGTTCGATTTCTCAGTGGAGGTTGGACGCCTAGCTCTTAGCTGTTGATTGGCTGTGGTTTGGGAGCTTTCCGAGCTGAATTGAAGAAGATACGTCCAATTTGGTGAATTCTCTCTTTGTTGATCTGATTTTCTGAATTTCCTGTTTTTGATCAGATTAGTTTGAAATTGTTATAATGCTGTTCTAAGTTTCTTTCTATATCATTTTGGCATTGTAAATGTTAGAGGAAGTGATACTCTAACCATTGGTCATTTTGAGAATTCATGGTTGATACATTGCAATTGTTTATTAATTGTTTGTAAGCTGTTTAGTAGTACTAACATCAATTTGTTTACTTGCTGCAAATTACTTTGTTTGTAATTCCCCCCACGTAATAAAGTGGTTGTGTGGATTGTATACCCCCCACAGTTTAAGTGGAAGTGAGGCTAATTGGCTGGCTTGTTGCCTTTAAATGTTTGTAATAATCACACCCACAAAATAAGTGGAGTATTCCCGCCACTTGTGGATGCTTGCATTTGTAGAAGAAGTTGTATTTCAGTTTATTATTTAGCACTCCACCATATGTTAGCACCTCGCCTTGCAAAAGGATCTTGCATGCACATTCTTGGTGTCGAGTTTAGCTCTCTACTTCAGTTGTTATCAAGTTATTAGATCCTAGGGATCCTCTGATCATATGCCCGACCCTCCTCCTTAAATGGTTTTAGGGCGCATTCTTGGTTAGAGTTGTGTTTTGGTTTAGAGCTAATTCTTAACGGGTGCATGATTTGCATTGTTGTGACTGAAAATTGTGAATGTAATCAAATTTTTCTATAAATTTGGGATCCTAAAACACTAAGATAAAACTAAGGTCTGAAAATTCTAAGTCAAGGACGTTTTCCAGATTTCTTCTCTTGATGTCGAATGTGCTGATTGCAGAACATTAATTGATTTTGATGTGTGCATATCAATGAGGAAGCCGCCATAAGTATGTAGGAGACCCACCTCTAAGGGACGTGCCTCAAGAGAGGACGTGTCTCCACGCTCAAGAGACATGTCTCTTAGAGCGCGCGGGTCCCTACACTATCAATAACATTTTGTTAGTGTCTTAACACACACAAAACAAAAGGTGGCGGATATATATAAATTCCGATTTATATTTAAATGCGAATTTCAACATCTTTATTATTACAAATTTATATATAAATATATATGCTCATAAATTCGATTTCCAGAAATTTATATTAAGGATAATCTTTGATCATATATAAATAGCGAAGATGCTTTCAGCATTCGTTACTTATATCTGACTGAAGCTATCATCCATTAACACTCCCTCTTAGCTAGGGAAGATATTTCAAATCAAATAAGTGAAGATATCACCTAAACACGTGATATCTAAGACATGGTATGATTTCTCAATATTGTCAAGTCACATGACATTCTTCATATCACATCTTCATTATTCAATACTCTCTCTTTAACTAGGGAGGATAACTTCCAAAAGTGATATCACCTAACTCGTGATATCAGAAGATATGGTATGTTTCTGAAAGTGCCAAGTCACATGACATTCTCCATAACACATCTTCATTATGGTATGTGCACTGACATCAAGTCACATGATGTCTACCATAATTCATGGCATATCCATGGCATATCCATGGATATAAATATCCACCATGATTATCTCTTAAGGATCACAATGATCTTCAGATGATATAAAGTCACATGATATCCATCAAAGTGTCCAAGAGATACTATCATGACATGTCCACAGATATCAAGTCACATGATATCTATCATGATAGTTTATCATTGTAGAGTCGTCACTTTACAATGTCAAATACAAGTGTTTATTATTAGAAAGATCGTCACCTTTCAATAATGTACACAGGGGGAGTAGGCCCATAAAGTCACGGAGTCACACACATGACACAAGAGTTTACACATTAAACATCTTTATATATTAGTACAATTTATAAACAATTTGTATTTCAAACATAAATAACAAATTACATTTCAATCATACCAAGTTTCTTCTTGAAGTGCTCTACCTTGATTCGGGAGAGAGGCTTGGTGAGAATGTCTGCAGTTTGATTATTTGTACTGATATACTCCAACTGAATCACTTTCCTTTCCACCATATCTCTTACATAATGATAGGGGATCTCAATGTGCTTAGATCTATCATGAAAAACAGGATTCACAGAGAGTTTGATGCAACTCTGATTATCACAATGAATAACTGTAGGATTTCAAGGGCTCACTAAAGAGTCCCACAAGCAATTTACGAAGCCAAATTGCTTCTCTTGCTCCCATTGAGGCTGCAATGTATTCAACTTCCGTTGAACTTTGTGCAACTAAAGATTGTTTTCTGCAAATCCAGGAGATCATAGCCGATCCTAAACTGAAGCAACATCCTGATGTGCTTTTCTGATCGGTTACACTTCCCGCCCAATCTGAATCAGAGTACCCATGTAGATCTAGATGATCATTCTTGTAGAGAAGACCATATCCAATAGTGCCTTGAAGATATCTCAGAATATGTTTCACAACCATTAAGTGAATTTCCTTTGGCTCACAGATGAACTGGCTGAGAACATTCATTGCATAGCAAATATCAGGTCTGGTGTTAACCAGATACATCAGGGATCCAATCATCTGCTTGTAAAGGGTTGGATCTGTACTTTTGGATTTTGCTGCTGTTTCTTTCAATTTGTGAAGGTTGGTTTCCATAGGTGTAGACATTGGTCTACAATCCAACATTCCAAATCTCTTCAGAATATCAATTGTGTATTTCCCTTGATTTAGTATAATGTGCACTGATTTCTGCCATACTTCTAAACCTAGGAAGTAGTGTAGAATTCGCAAGTCTTTCATGTCAAATTCAGAAATTAGATCTTGCTTCCCTTCAGCAATGAGGTGATCTTCTCCTGTTATTAGCAGGTCATCAACATATAAAATAATTATTAGCATATCACCTTTGATTACCTTGAAGTAGAGATTGGAGTCAGCATCATTTTTGAAAATCCTAATCCCACGAGATAGCTGTCAATTCTTTCATACCAAACCTTGGGAGCCTGTTTAAGTCCATAGAGAGCTTTCTTCAGCCTGCACACATGTGAGTTGGATTTATGTATCACAAAACCTTCAGGCTGTTCCAGATAGACTTCCTTTTCAATGGTTCCATTCAGGAAGGCAGTTTTCACATCCATTTGATGGATCTTCCAGCCTTTAGCTGCTGCAATGGCTAATACTGCTCTCACTGATGTGTAATGGGCAATAGGTGCAAATGTTTCTTCATAATCAATGCCTTCCTTTTGAGAAAAGCCTCTAGCCACAAAACGTGCTTTATGTTTTTCTATATTGCCATCAACAGCATGCTTGATTTTGAAGAGCCATTTAGAAGAGACAACAAATTTCTCTTTTGGTCTAGGCACTATATCCCATACATCATTCTTTAATTCCTCCGTCATTGCATCCTTCCAAGCTTGATGTCTGAAGGCTTCTGTAACACTGGCAGGTTCAGAGCTTATGATGTTGTTCATTAAAGCAACATAACTAGAGAACTGTTTGGGTCTTTTACTCTCCCTGAACGTTCCTTTTGGTGCTGTAAGATCCTCGGCTTCTTTGATCATCTTTCTGGCCCAAAGTGGTCTCTTTCTACCGTTGTCATTTGTATTCTTATCTGAATTAGAAGGAAGTTCATGTGGCATTTCCTTAGGATGCGCCCTCTGAATCTCAGGAGTAGGTTCCTTTTTAGGTACTCTAGGGGAATAGGTTTCTATCTCACTAGAACTTCTTGCCCTCTTGAATGGTTTCAATGTTTAGGTCAAGCAACTTGTGAACTCCCTCTTAATTCCAGCACTCATGCAGAATTCCTTAAAATTTCAGAGGTGCATTCTTACCTATTGTCCGTTTTTAAGGTTTTATTTTCTTTCCTAAGGCACAACCTTTACAAGTTCCTTTATGAGATGGTTTTAGACTTCGGTGTATAGTTTGTAAAGGTACCCTTGTCTTACACCACTAGTTTGAGCTTTCTTGATAGTTGAGTTTTTAGGTCATGCTAGAATTTTCCCATCCATAAAGGTAACTCTATATCCATTTGTCTTTCCTAGAACACAAAGTTTTCAGATTCATGATTTGAATTTGTCTTTCCTACTTTGGCAAAAGATGCTTGTTGTTTCGATCTGTCAGGGCACTTCATTGCATAGTGACCATATTGATCACATCTAAAGCATTGCACTTGAGAGATGTCTTTCTTTTTAAAAGATTCCTTTCCATTGGAATTTCTCTTTCTTTTAAAAGATCCCCTCTGGTAGGAGTTTTTCTTATTCCTTTTATTAGACGATGTGTTGAGTACATGAATGTCTTCATCTAAGTTCTTCTGTTTATTTTCTTTTGAGGAGAGTCTTGTTTCTTCTTGAAGGCAGTCAATTCTTAGCCTATCAAATTTAGGGAGTTTGGATCTTGCACTTATTCCTTGAACAAATGACTCCCATGAGTTTGGAAGGCCTCCTAGTGCAATTAGAGTTAACTCTTTGCTATCAATCTGATATCCAATTGTGGATAATTGATCCCTTAGTTCAATGATCCTCATGAAGTATGCGTTGATTGATTCTCCTTTGTTTATTTGAGCATTGTTGATTTGCCTCTTTAATGTAAGAGTCCTACTGGTGTTGTTGATCTCATAGGTATTCTCAAGGGATTTGAACATATGATATGCAGTTTCATGTTTTACTAAGATAGGCACTATATGATCCCTAACTGCATCTACTAGGATTTTCATGGCTTTTTCATTGTTTTCAATCAATTGATTTTTCTCAGGTTCAACCTCAGGTTCCCTTTTATTTTCTCTCACAAGTGAGTCTAGTTTATTCTCTTTTAGGATCATCATGATTCTAAATTTCCATGATGTAAAGTTATCTGCTCCTGCAAGACTATCTTCAAATCTGATCACAATTGACATTATGAAGAATGTGATGTGAATTCGATTTTTAGAAAATACGAATTTCTTGAGCAATCTGATCTTAGATTTGATTTGGATTCACACAACGTGGCTCTGATACCATGTGAATGTAATCAAATCTTTCTATAAATTTGGGATCCTAAAACACTAAGATAAAACTAAGGTCTGAAAATTCTAAGTCAAGGACGTTTTCCAGATTTCTTCTCTTGATGTCGAATGTGCTGATTGTAGAACATTAATTGATTTTGATGTGTGCATATCAATGAGGAAGCCGCCATAAGTATGTAGGAGACCCGCCTCTAAGGGACGTGCCTCAAGAGAGGACGTGTCTCCACAAGTGGAGACACGTCCGCTCAAGAGACATGTCTCTTAGAGCGCGCGGGTCCCTACACTATCAATAACATTTTGTTAGTGTCTTAACACACACAAAACAAAAGGTGGCGGATATATATAAATTCCGATTTATATTTAAATGCGAATTTCAACATCTTTATTATCAAATTTATATATAAATATATATGCTCATAAATTTGATTTCCAGAAATTTATATTAAGGATAATCTTTGATCATATATAAATAGCGAAGATGCTTTCAGCATTCGTTACTTATATCTGACTGAAGCTATCATCCATTAACAAAAATTAAAGGCAAAAAATTAAGGGGTATATTTCAAAAAGGTATTTTGGAGGGACATTCACTGGAAGATACAAAAAGTTCATTTTGGAGGCTCATTTTCATTATTGGAGTTTATTATTTCTTCATGGCTATTTGTGAAGCTCAGGGAGCTTGAGGATTACAGGGTTCGATGGTGAAACTATCCACCCTAGCTTGTGGAGTTCAGATTGTTTCAAATTTGTGAGTCTCATTTGAGGGAAAATTTGCAAAGGTATCGATATATTTAGTTTAAATCAGATTCAAAACCCTTCATTATACAAGCTAGTCGATTATATCAGTTTTAGCATTGTGAGAAGGATCGATTGAATATTTTGAGGTGTTCGTGGCAAGTTTGGTTGATGTTATTATTGAAATGTGAATAAGTTATCTTAGCTGCATAATCCTTATATTGCAGCCGCCACCTTTAAGACCGGGCGTACAGGTTGATGGTATTATTACCATATCCTATTAGCATTGGGAATATCAGTTTGGAAGTGTTTAGAGCATTGGTGGGCGTGGAGTTTTCCTTGGTTTCCGTGGGACTTTCTACCTATTGCAGTTCTTTATATAGAGTCACTCCCTTGTTGACTGTCTTATAATCTTATTGTTTATTTCTGCCAACTGCGCCAACATTGGGGTGCCGTGCCTCATTTGGAAGGTGCAAAGATAATAAAGGAAATTGAAATAATCCATATTTGTTGGAGTTGTAAACAGCAGTTGGAAATAAAAGTCCAGGTTAGAATATTTAATGTTTCTCATTGAATTTGAACTTGAAATCCCTATATCTTTGAATGTAATTGCATCATTTGGGAGTGTATTTAAATAGCTTTTAGTAGTGTCAATCTGGAACATGAATATCATTGTTGTTGTGATTTCCATATACCTTTATGATGCAATAGATAGATATATATGCTAAATCATTGATATTAGTGGAGTAATTCATATGATGAGTTTAGTATATGCAATTTCTTTTTGAATACCAACTGAAAGCAACTTAGAACATCAAGCAAGTAAATTGTTTGAATGCTTGCATTGTCAAACTAGGAATAATTGTTGAAACTTTCACCATCTTGGGTAAGGGTCTTTACATCTCTTGAAAGCCAAGCTCTCCAAAATACTTCTCGAAGATCAATTTCCAAAAGATGATTAATGAATTCTTGTTCACAACCTTTTATACCTCACCACCTTTCAATTTTTTATTATTAAATATATTGCTCCACTAAAGTAACTTTATTTAATATTTTCGAATATGGGTTATGGCCATAAAGGGGTCCCTTCATTCCAAACTTCTCACATGCAGGACATTATAGGCCTAATATTTCATCTGGTCGGGTGAATGTGTTTACTAGAAGTGAAAAGGGTTTTCACTCTCAATCACTGCAACAACCAGAGAGGTTGGATCATAAGATCTCTCAAGTTGATAATGTTAACAAGGTTTTGGTACTCAGCAAGCGCCACAACAACAGGAACAAAAAGAAAAGATCAATGAAAGGCAACAAACTTTGCAGAAAGTGTTGATGTTAAAGCAGCCGCAGTCGTCTACTTCAGGCCAAGTTCAATGAAGATAATAAATTAAATGTAGCTTGGCTATTTAATTTATATATAATCAATTTAATGCATGAAGAGGCCGACTTCATTATTAAATGAAATGATTTTATTTAATGATGATTAAACAATATTTAATTAAAGGGCCGACCCTCTCTTGGAAATCGTGACCCTCTCTTGGAAATCGTGCCCCCAACAAAAGATGTCTTTCTCCTATTGAGGCCGACCTTTGTTATGAAAAGAAACTTCTATTGTTGGGCCGACCTCCTTCATGAAGAGATGTGATCTTTCCTACTCGTCTATAAATGAAAGGTGTGATTCATTAATTTGTTCATCAAGTTCATTTCAGCATTTGTTCAAGGAGAAATCCGCATCATTGCAGCAAATCATATTTGTGCAAGCAGCAAGTTGATTCAAGGAGAATCACATAATTTGTGTATTCGCATCTAGGAGAGGTGCTGTTCATATTTGGCATTATATTATGCCTGAGTTGTAAGCAGATTTCTGCTCTTATAATAATCAATATATAAGAGATATATTGGCTAGGTTTTTCTCCCTCAGGTTGGAGGGTTTTCCTAGGGTATTGGCTATGTTCTTGTGTTGATTTTGAATTAATTTTGCATTCTAATATGATCTTAGAAATCTAACATGGTATTGGAGCGGGTTTGAAGAAGATCTTGATTAGATTTGTGTTTTGTACAACAATACCCTTAGTTTATTTCTCATCTTTGTTCACCTCTATCTCTCTGTCAAGATGGTGAATGGTCTTAAGATTGAGGATAGGCTTGAGGGAGCGTCAAACTTCACTTCGTGGAGATTCAGGATCATGCTCACCTTGGAGGAAAGTGAATTGGTAGAGTTTGTGGAGAGCTCCGCCCTCGAGCCTACGAAGGAGGAAGAGAAGGCCCTATGGAAGAAGAAAAATATTAGGGCAAAGAAGATGTTAGTTGATTCCATTAAGGATCATATTGTTCCTATTGTCTCCAAGTTAAGGACTGCAAGAGAGATGTTCAAAACCTTGGAGGAGATGTACGAGATCAATAACACCAACCGGGCTCTTGCACTAAAGCAACAACTCCATCATTTGAAGATGGCAAAGGGAGAATCTGTTATTGCCTACTTCATGAGAATAACCAAATTGAGAGATCAGCTTTCGTCTATTGGGCATGTTGTCGATAGCAAGGATTTGAACATGCTAGCTCTTAATGGTCTTCCTTCATCTTGGGAGTCTTATATTCAGGGAATCAGTGCCAGATCGAAACTTCCCAAGTTTGATCGGTTGAGGGCAGACTGTATTCAAGAAGAGTCTAGGTTGGCTGCAAGAGGTATTGGGCAAAGCTCCATTAATGAAGACATTCATGTTCTTGCCAGCCAATCCTCAAAGAAGAAAGGGAAAGATGGGAAGAAAGGTTAATCCAAGAGAAATAGAGATAAATGAATTGATGGTGGCTCCGCATTTAAGAAGAAGAGGGACCTCTCCAAGGTCCAATGTTTTCGATGTGACAAGTATGGTCACTTTTTAAAGGAATGTCCTACCCGGCCTAGGCAGCAGGCTGCCATTGCAAATGTTGATGAAGTCTCTTTGCAGAAAGATTCATGTGAATACCTATTCTATTCAGCCTTGTCAAGCAATGTAACTACCGACAAGCAATGTAACTATCGACACCAACACTTGGCTGATCGATAGTGGTGCCTCTCGGCATATCACTGGATTTAGGGAGCATCTATCTGATTTGGTGGAGAAAGATTCTAGCGAACAAGTCATTATTGGAGATGATGCTAGTTATTCTGTAAAAGGAGTTGGGACCTCATCTCTTCACTTGGATTCCGACACTTCCTTTGCATTGGATGATCTGCTATTTGTTCCAGGCATCAAGAGAAACCTTGTTTCCATCTCAGCCTTGGAAGACAAGGGTTACCAAGTTGCATTTTTCAGAAGGCAAAGTTCTCATATGGGCTAAGAACTCCAACATCAAGTTTGCTCGGGTGATTGGAGTTAGACATGGGTGTCTCTACAGGCTATGCACTCATCCTCTTCAGGCTCTAGTGGATGATTCCTCAAGTGTGTGTGATCTTTGGCATCGAAGATTGGCTCACCTTCACTTTCGAGCTCTACCTATTATGGAGAAGATGGTCACCGGCCTTCCAAAATTCAACCTGAAGCATGAAGGAACCTGCAAGGGTTGCGCTTTGGGTAAGAATACAAAAGGTCCACTCCATAGTAGTGAAAGTAGATCCAAATGTGTTTTAGATCTTATTCATTCTGATTTATGTGGTCCAATGTCTGTTGCTTCTTCGAGTGGTTTCTTGTATTACATTATTTTTATTGATGACCACTCTAGAAAGACTTGGATTTATTTTTTGAAATCATAAGAATCTGAGATATTAGAGAGGTTCAAAGAATTCAAAGCTCAAGTGGAGAATTTGTCTGGAAAAAGGATCAAGGTCTTGAGATCTGATAATGGAGGAGAGCACACTTCAGTTATCTTCCGCAACTTTTGCATTGAAGCAGGGATTAAGAGGGAGTTCAGTGTTCCCTATAATCCTCAACAGAACAGTGTTGTGGAAAGAAAGAACAAATCTATTGTGGAAGCGGTCAAAGCCATGATTCATGACCAAGACCTACAAATCTCTCTTTGGGCTGAAGCCTCCAGGACTACTGTCTATGTTCAAAATAGAAGTCCTCACAGAATCTTGGAGAATATAACTCCTGAAGAAGCATTCTCTGGGGTGAAGCTTGAAGTAAGTCATTTGAGGATCTTTGGATGTCCAGTGTATGTTCATATACCAAAGGAAAAGAGGACAAAGTTGGAACCTTCTGGCAAGAAGGGAATTTTGGTAGGCTATAGTGAGACATCAAAAGCCTACATAATCTACATTCCGGGTCAAAAGACTATTGAGATCAGTAGAGATGTCACATTTGAGGAGGATGTTGCATTCAAAAGATCCAAGGGCACTCATATGGAGATCGATGAAGAAGAGCCTCCTCAGGATATGGAAGTTGACCATGTTCCTGAGAATTAGAGGGAGGCTCTAGAACCCAAAGAAGATGATGATCCAGTCGAGCCCTTGGAACCTACTGATGGGCCTACAAATATTGTGATCATAAGGAAAAAACCTCTTTGGGCTAGGAAAATAATGCAGGAGGCAGAAAATTTTGCAGCCCTAAGAGGAACTTTCAGAGAAAGTAAGATACCTAATAAGTTCTCCAGTTATGTAGCCTTGATGAGTCAGATTATTGAGTCAGAGCCTTCTAGTGTTGAGGAAGCATCTAGTCAACAAGTTTGGAAAGATGCTATGATTGAAGAGTATCAATCCATACTTAAGAATGATGTGTGGGACATTGTTCCAAGACTCGAAGGCAAATCTGTGGTGTCTTCTAAATGGCTCTTCAAGATCAAGCATGCGGCTGGTGGGAGCATTGAGAAGTACAAGGCCAGATTCGTGGCTAGAGGGTTCTCACAAAAAGAGGGAGTTGACTATGAAGAAACCTTTGCTCCAGTGGCTCGTTATACTTCTGTCAGAACCCTTATTGCTATTGCTGCATCTAGAGGATGGAAGATTCACCAAATGGATGTAAAGACAACCTTTCTGAATGGTGTAATAGAAGAAGAGGTGTACATTGAGCAACCCGATGGATTTGAGGTACATGGGAGGGAGTCTCATGTTTGCAAGTTGAAGAAGGCCTTGTATGGTCTTAAGTAGGCTCCTCGTGCTTGGTATGAAAGGATTGATCATTACCTGTTAAGCTTGGGTTTCTCAAAGAATGATGCAGATTCAAACCTCTACTTCAAAGTAATTAATGGTGAAGCATTGATTTTGGTTTTGTATGTTGATGATTTGATTATCACTGGAGAAGAACACCTCATTCTCAAATGTAAGAAGGAGTTAGCTTCTGAGTTTGAAATGAAGAATCTTTGTCTCATGCATTACTTCCTTGGCTTAGAAGTTTGGCAAAAGCCAGATGAGATGATTCTAAGTCAAGGGAAGTATACCATTGACATTCTGAAGAGGTTTGGTATGATTGATTGCAAACTTATGTCTACACCTATGGAGACCAACTTACATAAGTTGAAGGAGGTTGTAGCTAGTTCGGAATTGGTGGATCCCACGATGTACATGCAGCTGATTGGTTCATTTATGTATCTAGTTAACACTAGATCGGATATTTGCCATGCAGTGAGTGCTCTTAGTCAATTCATGTGTGAACCAAGACAGATACATCTTGTTGCAGCAAAACATATCCTGAGATACTTGCATGGCACAGTTGGATATGGGTTGAGATATTCTTCAAGTGTGGATTTGAAGCTGCATGGTTTTACCGATTCTGATTGGGCAAGGTGTGTCATTGATTGGAAGAGTACCTCTAGTTGTTGCTTCAGTTTGGGTTCTGCTATGATATCCTTGTGCATTAGGAAGCAGTCTTCAGTGGCATTGAGTACAACAGAGGCCGAGTACATTGCAGCTTGTGTAGCAGCTCGTGAAACAGTGTGGCTTCGAAAGCTCCTTGCAGGATTGTTTGGACAATCAATGGAGCCTACTATCATTTATTGTGATAACCAGAGCTGTGTGAAGCTTTCTGTCAATCCTGTGTCTCATGACAAAACTAAATATGTTGAGATTAAATACCATTATATCAAAGATATGGTATTGAGGAAAGCTATACAGTTGAGGTATATCAGCACTGATGAGAAGACGACAAACATTCTCACCAAGCCTCTCTCTAGGATAAAGTTTGTGTATTTTCGAGATAAGCTTGGTATGGTGGAGAATCAAGCCCTAGCTGAGAAGGAGTCTCAGTATCAGTGATCCTCTATTAATGCATTTCTCTATTGAGAGAGATTTGAGGTGCAAGCCCTTGATAATGCATCTCTTTGAGATTTGAGGTGAAAGCCCTTGTATCCACCCTCTGGGAGAGCCATGTTGAATGTCATGTGTGTGACTCCATGACAACATCATGTGAGGGAGTCCGTGATGATTCTCTTGTACTTGTGTTTCACCCTCTGGGAGAGCCATGGTGAACGTCACGGTGAGGTGACAACATCACATTGAGTGATGAGCACTTGTACATACCATCAATGGAGGTAGCCATGATGGTGGATATCACGATGAGGTGATAAGCTCTTTTCTCACATGGATGTAGCCATATTGATTGACATCATGATGAGGTGATATGTCTTGTACAGCTGGAAGTATCCCTCCCTAGCTGAGAGGGAGTGTTGATGTTAAAGCAGCCGTAGTCATCTACTTCTAGGCCAAGTTCGATGAAGATAATAAATTAAATGTAGCTTGGCTATTTAATTTATATATAATCGATTTACTGCATGAAGAGGTCGACTTCATTATTAGATGAAATGATTTTATTTAATGATGATTAAATAATATTTAATTAAAGGGCCGACCCTCTCTTGGAAATCGTACCTCCATCAAAAGACGTCTTTCTCCTATTGAGGTCAACCTTTGTTATGAAAAGACACTTCTATTGTTGGGCCAACCTCCTTCATGAAGAGACGTGATCTTTCCTACTCTTGTCTATAAATGAAAGGTGTGATTCATTCATTTGTTCATCAAGTTCATTTCAGCATTTGTTCAAGGAGAAATTCGCATCATTGCAGCAGATCATATTTGTGCAAGCAACGAGTCCATTCAAGGAGAATCACATAGTTTGTATATTCGCATCTAGGAGAGGTGCTGTTCATATTTGGCATTATATTATGCCTGAGTTGTAAGCAGATTTCTGCTCTTATAATAATCAATATATAAGAGTTATATTGGCTGGGTTTTTCTCCCTCAGGTTGGAGGGTTTTCCCAGGGTATTGGCTGTGTTCTTGTATTGATTTTGAATTAATTTTGCATTCTAATATGATCTTAGAAATCTAACAGAAAGATATCAGAATGAGAACTCAAGGCAAGGGAAATAGACGAAAGGGTTCAAGGGGCAACAAAAATAAAGCAAAACAGTGCAAACCTGCACAAAAGAAAGAATGGAGGTGTAAAGAAATGCAAAATTATAACAAAGCAAAATACAGTGTTTAAGTCATGGGTTGATGGTCTCAAAGAGGTGGATAAAAGCTTAGCTTCATAACAAAAGGGAATCATCAAGATCACATTTCTAGAGCACCTATTGCGGGCACAAATTAAAGATTTAAGAGAAAAAGCCCTAATATGTAAGTTTTGGAAACTTACCCTAGATTTAGAAAAGTTAAAGGATCTAATATTTGATGAATGGAAAGGAGCTGTAAAAGTTTTTTATCTAGATCAGGGCAAGGGTATTTTTGTAGTTCTCTTTTGCAATAAAGCACGCAAAGATGATGTATTCAAGATCAAATCATGGAAATTTCAAGGGTTTGGCTTGTACATGCAACCTTGGACTCCCAATTTTAAATTTGGAGATTTTGTCTCTAGATTTGTTCCTTTTTGGATCCAAATGCATGCATTGGCAGTGGAATATAGGGAGTTGAATTTATTAGAGATAATGGCTAATCATATAGGAATTTTTCTCAAGCATGATTATCTTTTCTTTAATCCCTTCAAAACCAATGAGGATGTGTGTGTTACTTGACACAATGAAGAAACTGCCAACTCAAGTTGAGCTAACATCCAAGTTTGGCAAATGGATACAAGAAATAATCCTTGAAACCCCTAAAAATGCTTGTGCACAATGTCACATTTTAGGGCACTCTATTTCTGAATGCACAAAAAGGGATATTTTACGAAGTCAAGTACATCGTCAACAAGATATGGTACATAAAATAGACTCATTTTTACTAGTTAACAAAGCCGATCAGTATCAAAAGGAGGTTGTCAATGAAAGGAATAATCAAATTGTCTCGAGCTCTAGGGACCAAACACTTAAGGTGCATAGAAAGGGTGGAGGAGTGGAAAGCAAACATGAGATGCCCATAGTCATTTTCCCAAAGCAGTCCTTTTTTGTTACAATGGATTCTTGGAAAAAATTAGACTTATTGATGCAGAAGAGCATGAGATACACTCTAAATTTATATTCACCATCTTTTCCACAAATCTCTGAACAACAGTTGCGTGATATAGTCAGAAAGTTGATGTTTCAAGATTCAATGAGATATCTACCTGCTGGAAAAATGATGAGGAGGGAAGAATATATGCATTCGACCAACAAACTTATTGCTGGGACAAAATGGTCACAATTACAGCTTATCCCAGAGGTCAATAAGAAAGTCAATGAAGATGACTTGGAAGTGTTAGCAGAGAAAATCGTCTTGTCAGTTAGGTCAGAAATGTTCAACGAGATTGTAGAAGAGGGGGGTTAATGGGAATGCGATAGTTTAAGAGATAAAATGGAGGTAGATAAAAATTTAATGGAGTCAACCCAAACTGTTCAAGGAAATGAATCCCCAATGACAAGTTTAGTATTGATGGAAACCAACAAAGTGTCTGAATGAATCAGGTGTCGGGTCAGGGGGACGAGGAATTTGATTACTCACAAACTCTCTGTATATCTTAGACTCCTCTCCAACCAGTGCTAAAGAAATCCTCGGGAAAAAGAGGTCATAAGTCTAACCTCACAAAACTAAAAGAGGAAATTGAAGTAGGTTTGCAAAAGACAATACATGATTCTATTCAAACTTTGCAAGTAAGCGCCTAAGGAGAGCTTGTTGCTCCCTTGCGCACAATGAAGGTCATATCCTGGAGTGTCAGGGGCATCAATGCCCCTGACAAATGCGCTCGTATCAAACGTCAAGTTGATGGTTGTGGAGCGGATATTGTGCTATTGTAGGAAACAAAAACATCAATGGCAACATATGAAGCTACAATACAAAAAAGGCCAATGTGGAAGTTAGCTCACTTGCTTGCTCAAGGGGCTTTAGGGGGCTTGGTAGCAGTTTGGAACCCTAAATCAGTAAATGTAGTATCAAGCAAAAATGAGAGCAACTGACAATTGTTGGAGGTAACTAAATTTGACTTGAAATTCTGGTTGCTAAACATAAATGGGCCGTCTTCAACCTCTGATAAAAAAAGTCTTTGGGATCAAATCACACAACTATTAATTGACTTAGGAGATGAGAAAGTTGTACTGGTAGGAGATTTTAATGCTATAGCTTCATTACAAGAAAAAGAACAGGGGCACTCGTCCTCCTGTCAAAGTAATGGCAGACTTCAGTACATTTATCAACACTAATGCTTTGAAGGATATTATTCCAGATAAGGTGAAATATACTTGGACAAACAGGAGAAAAGGTTTTTCTGCAAATAGTAGAGAGGTTGGATGGGTATTTAGTCACTTCAAACTAGTTCAACTTGCACCACGGCTTAGTGTTAGTAATCTTGCCTTATGCAGGGTTTGATCACTATGTAATTTCTCGCAACATTTCAAATGTCTCCCGCCCGAAATACAAATTGTCATTGAAGTTCGAGAGCATGTGGTTTAGGCATCCCCAGTTCATGGATTTACTTAGACATTGATGGATTAATGCACCCTATGAGTAGGGTACGAAGATGTTTCTGTTGTGTAAAAAGTTAATGTATATCAAGCAACAAGATATTATAAAGTGGAATAAAGAGGTTTTCAAGAATATCTTCTAGCAAAAAGATTTAGTTCATAGAGTTGGAGGAAGTGCATGAGCAGATTATTCAAAATGGTTTGGATGCTTTTTTATATGATAAACAAAAGAAATTACAGGGGGAATGGGAAGAATTATGTGCAAGGGAAGAGATATACTGGAGGCAAAAGTCAAGGAAATTGTGGTTGATAGAGGGAGATCAAAATACTAAGTATTTCCATGCCTCTACCCAAATTAAGAGGGCTGCAAAAGCAATTCAATCTGTGCAGGAGATTCCAATTGGAAAATGGCTTACTAAGGAAGAAGGTATAAATAGAGAGTGCGTTAGATTCTACTCAGAACTCTTCTCAGCACCTCAAGACCTAAGTGAACAAAATGATAAGGACGAAACAGAGCTGCTGGAAACAATCCCATCAGTTGTTAGTGAAAGGGAGAATGAATTTTTGATGAGGTCATTCTCTTTAGAGGAGGTGAAAAAAGTGGTTTTCTCTTTGTCTTCGGATAAGGCCCCTGGCATGGATGGGTTCACTGTTGTGTTTTTCCGAAAATTTGGGATATCTTGTGTTTTGATTTACTGTGGGCGCTTGAGGAATCAAGAAGGACAGGTTCAATGCTTAAACAATTCAATGTAACAAATATAAGAATCCTCCCTAAAGTAAAAGAGCCCAAATCTTTTGCAAAATATAGACCGATATCTTTGTGTAAGACAATATACAAAATATTCACCAAGGCAATTTATCTAAGGTTGCAGCCTATTATCTCGAAGTTCATTTCCCAGGAATAGGGGTTTTTGTACTGGGAAGAGAAACATTTGAAGGGGCACTTGTAGCTCACAAAACCTTACATTCAATCTCTACTTCTAACGTTCCTTCCATCATTGTCAAATTGGACATGATAAAGTAGATTGGAGTTTCTTGATGAAGGTACTTGCAAAATTTGGTTTTAGTGTAAGATGGCGTAGATGGATATTATCCTGTTTATCAAGAGCAAAGTTTGCAGTCATCCTCAATGTTTCACCTACAAGCTTCTTCAGTGCAACACAGGGAGTTAGGAAAGGGCACCCTTTGTCGCCTTTTTTGTTTATCATCATGGTAGAAGCTTTAAGCAGGTTCATCACTAGTAAGCATATCCAAGGGCTTTGGCATGGCATCAAAATTGAAAATACAGGTATTACAATTACACATTCCCTTTTTGCAGACAATACTATTTTATTTGGTAAAGCCACTATTGCAGAAGCAAAACAGTTCAAAGAAGTTTTAGATAAATTCTGGTCAAAAAATTAATGCTACTAAGTCCAAAATTAATGTTCTCAACACAAAGGAAGACATAAGGAATAAGATAGTCAGGCTGCTAGGTTTTCAACAAGCTGTCTTGCCATGCACTTAGGGATTCCTTTCTTCATGGGGTCAAACAAGGCATCTTATTGGGTTAAAGTAATAGAAAGGTTAAAGTCAAGGATCCTAATGTGGAAGGCTAGATGGCTATCTTTGTCGGGAAGAATTCTTTTGGTAAAATTAGTCTTGTCTGCAATTCGTAACTACTTTCTAGTGGTCCTCAAAGCTCCATAATCAGTGATAGCAGAAATTGAGAAAATCATTAGGTGTTTTATTTGGAAAGGAAACATGAATGAACAAAAGAAAGTGCCCCTAATCTCATTAGAAGGTATGGTAGGGGAGAAATGTCATGGTGGAGCTGGGATTCATAACATATCCAATAGGAATAAAGCATTTCAGGCTAAACTTGCTTGGCAAATGTATACAAAACCAAAGTCCAAATGGTGCAGGATAATGCAAGCGAAGTACCTAGATAGTTTGAGTCTGTCAAGAATCTTCACTATGTCTAATCCACCTAAGGCCTCTGCTATGTGGAATTTTTTGATTTCCCGCAGAAAATTAATCATTGCATACATTTCATGGGAGATTAATAATGGAGAGAGTGTGAAATTTTGGAGTGATTCTTGGAATGGGAATCCTCCCTTGCAGAATAATCTTGATCTGCTAGATGCAATCATGATTTTAAAGGAGGATTGGGGGGATAATTTCTTAGACTATGTGTATTCGATTGAAGGTACAACAGGGAAAGTGATCTGGAAAAGCTTTTTAGGCACCTCTTTAGCTCTAGAGCAAAGCACTTTGGTACAAATTTTATTAAATGATCGAGTGGTATATCTCTTTTCCAAACCAGATAGACTTGTATGGGCTGCTTCCAAAGAAGGTTCTTACATAGTTAAGCAAGGTTATAGAGCTCTAAGTCAGAAAAGAGGTCAATCGGTTCCCCAAAGGGCCTATTCATTTTGTTGGAACATCAAAATCCTACCTAAGGCAGGGAGTTTTGCTTGGCTAGTATTAAGGAAGAGAATACTAACTAGTGATCGGCTAACAAAATTGAAAATAGCATATCCTTTCAAGTGTCCATTATGCGAAGAATTCTTAGAAAATGCAAATCACTTGCTTATCCAATGCAATTTTACTCAACAGTGTTGGGCTTTTGTTATGAACAAGTTAAACTTGTACACTCCACTACCAAATTCAATATGGGATTTGTTTCAAAGCTGGCCATTGCTTTATAAATCATTGTTTTTCACTTGCATATGGCAAGTAGTTCCTGCATTAGTCATATGGAATATATGGTGGGAGCGTAACTTGCGCATTTTTCAGGAAAATTGCTTCTTTAGTAGAAGCTGTAAATGCAAAGATTGAGAAGGCAATATTTGAAGTTGTAAATTTAAGTGTCCAGAAGTATAAAGGTATCAACTTAGCATTTACAAGTTGGGATGATTCGATTTTGAAGAATTGGAGGAGTATAAGGTTGCCATTTGATGGTAGTCTACACAACAATGTTTCGGCAAAGGTAGATAGAAAAAAGGTTAGATGGAAGGCCCCTCAAGTAGATTTTTTAAAGCTCAATTTTGATGGTGCCTCAAGAGGCAAACCAAGGGAATCAGGGACATGTATATGTTTAAGAGATTCATCTGGAAAGGTAATAGTAGTCAGCTCTTGTCAGCTTCCAAAAGGAACTAATAATCTTGCAGAGGCAAAAGCAGTTTTGCTAGGGTTGGAGATAGCTTTCAAGCTTGGTATTACAAAGCTACGCGTTGAAGTAATCTCCTCACTGATTGTCAATGCTTGCAAAGAAGGAAGAATTCATAATTGGAACCCAGGATACATTCTTAAAAAGTTTGGAATTTGCTAGATAAGTTTCAGAGCTTCCAAATCACCCACACGTTCCGTGAAGGCAATAGATTAGCAGATTGTCTAGCAAACATGGGATGTAATAATCGAGAAATATATAGTGTACCTCGGGGATGTGTCCCCCCCCTAAATACCGAGTGTTCTTGGAACGGGGACGTCCCCCGGACGTGGGGATGGCGTTCCCAAGTCCCCAATGACGCCACCAATTTTGCCACTTGCTGTCGGAGATGAGGGGACGTCTCGACATTCTCGAGACATTGAGGGGGACGCCTGTGCGTCCCTCGAGCGTCCTTGGGATGCCCAAGCATCCCCCACGATGACAACTTCAAGCACATGTTTAAAAAAAAATAGCACATTTTTTTATTATTTATTTGGTTCTATTCTAACCCTAAGGGTATGTGTGGCCACCACTTGATATCAATGTTCAATGTTCAAGTATTTACTATTTAGTATCTCAATTTGCCATTTGCCATTTTGCTATTTTACTTCTTAATCGTCTTATACATCTTTTCATAACTAGCATTTTAAGTACCATATGTATAGTATATAGTATATACACCCCCCTAGCCGCCGTCCCCTTGCCGTCCCCAAATTGAGGCCCCTTTGTCCCCCCGTCTCGGAAACCCATCCCCTCGTTCCGGCGTTTGCCTGTTCTTGATGGTGGTGTAACTATGGAAATATATCTAGTTCAAGATGCTAATCAAATCAAAGAATATCCTCAGCTAGTGGAAATTGCAAATCAAGAAGCTCTTGAACTATGGGTGATCCCACAATAGTGGTTTACAATTTTTGGCCAAACTGGACACTGCAATTATTATTTTTAACTAAATCTTCATATTCGGGAACCTATAGCGGCTAAACCGTGAGGAATTTAAAGATGATGCAAACTAGAGTCTCATCACATTTTGTCTGTAGATTCTAAAAATATTTTTTTCAAAATTTTTGGAATCAGATTGCACTTTTTTTTCCATCTCCCACGAAAACTGGTTTTTTTCAGAAAACAACATTTTAAAAAAGTGACGCTCACCATATACAACACAACTTTTTTTGTATGAAGGATAAAATTCTAATTTTTTCGAATTTAGATTTGTAACTACGATATCTAGCACTTTCATTTGGTCTCATAGTTTTTTATTGAATATTTTTTCCTTAATCAAGTTTCAAAATCAAACCAATTGCAACTCAGACATAGGCGGACTGTATACAACATAACTTTTTTTGTATGAATCGAAATTCAATTTTTTTTTTTTTAATGGATCAAGGACATCAATACCCAGCCTCAATGTATTTTTAAAATTTTTATTTTGATAATCTGCTATTTTTCCACATGTGCAAAACAGAGAGCTTGATTTTCGGTGAAAAACCTATGTTCAATAAAACTAAAAAAACATATACATAATAAAACCAAAACATATTAAAATTTAATTCGTTGGATAGCTCGTTCTGAGGACTACCATTTTCCAGTTGGGTTTGTGAAGTCACCTCCATTTTCATCCTCAACCCGAGCTTCGAAGGGCAGAAATCTGCTAATATTTGGTGGAAGAGGGGGAGAAGGGCAAAAAAGGGGGTTCGCTCACGAACCCCCCTTCGCTCGAAAGGGTGAAGGGGGGTTCGTTCGAAGCGAACCCCCCTTTTTTTTGAATTTTCCATTCGTTTCTATGAAGAAACATGACATCATAGGGTTCGAGTGAACCTACCATGCAAAAGGGGGTTCACTCAAACTAGGGGTTCGACCGAACCCCTCTTTTGGGTTCGTGCGAACCCCCTAGTTCGAACGAACCCTTAAAAACATGAAATTTCGAATGTGTGAGCATTTTTACAAATTTCCTTCCTCATCAAAATTGTACACCATTATTATGGGTTTACCCCTATAATAGCCTCAAACAAACAAAGGGTGAAAAGTGTCGATTTAGACTTTAAGTCTAAATTCGATACATAATTATCAAACCATCATAGTTTTCAAATGTGGGGGATAGTGATACATTTTTAATAAACCTTCATATTTCAAATGCGGAGGTCAAATGGGTAATATTGTATTGAAGGAAAATTAGAAAGCATGAAGTTAGATGTCTTGGAACATGCGAGAAGTACTATCAAATTGTTTGATATTAGGCGAAAATGAAGCCTGTCGCTGGTCATAATTTATAATCTAACCCTGTTTTGTGTGAATGTAGGTTGCTTGTACTAATTACACTTAAACCATCATTAATCAACATGTTTTAAAATGAGGTGGCAATTGCAGGCTTTAGGTGAAGGCGAGGCATTAAATCAAAAGGACAAGAGTATTCAGATACTTCCTATCGAGCAAGATTTGGAGCGTGTCTCTCCTCTTAACTTCATCATTTTCGAGATTGGTTTGGGAAATGTGAATTATGAATATTTCCTTTAAATGGGCATTTAGTAAGGGAAAAACTACATTAAGCAAGGGTTTGTGTGGTGACAAAATTCTCCATTACAACGCTTCTGGGGTGAAGGCGTTCTTTGTAATTGGCTGCTGCATTTTGGTTTCAAAGCTAGTATTATAGTCCCTAGGTTTTGAACGACAAGCGGTGGGCGTCATTTGGCACTCAACGTCTATAGTTTTGAATGGCAACTGGTGGTTGTCATTTGGCACTCGACCTCTATAGTTTTGAATGGCAATTGGTGGTCGTCATTTGGCACTCGATAACAACATGGATTTTTAACCACACAATTACAAAGTACCTGTTACGGTCCGGCCATGGGAGATACCCTTTTTAGGTTGTATTGAAAAATAACATTTGCAGCAAGCTTTTAAGGTAAACTGCCCATTGATTCTCAATTGCATCAAGTTTGTAATTGGAGAGGAAATTTTGTACACTTAGTCTCAACGTATCATTTTCCTTGCAAATCTCTTGTCAATTTTTCTCTCCAACGTCATGGATTTAGTGCAAAATTTTAACTCACTTCAGTCCATTGCAAACAAAGCAATCGATATAGTTTATTTGCAAGACAAGGTGAAGGGTTTGTGGGTGGTTTATTTCCAAGGCATTATCTCCTTCACAAACAGAGATATGTGGACGCGTATGAAGCTATGAAATTGTCTTTGCTCAAAGGATCATTGAGCTATCTGTACATGGCACTGAACAAGCATCACTCTGAGTTTGGCAGGGATGAAATTGACAAGTTCAAGAAAAAATACCATGCTATATCTTTTATCTTGTTACACGATTGCCCTCAAGGTCTGCAAGTGAGCATTCCACCACCAGTTCATCAAGCAAATAGGGAAAATCATCAAGTTCCAAACATTAACATAACAATGCACTCTCAAGCTCTAGCAGCAAGTCAAGTGCATATGGTAGCTCATGAGGGACAGGGCGAAAACTCAGTGAATTGTTCCCATAGGGGTGGTTAAAATGTATGGCTTGTGTCATTTTTGTTCAGATTGTGAATATATCAGTATATGGAAGCGCAAGTTAGGGTGGCAGGGTTTCAAAGTATAGGTATATGGGTAGCAGTAAATTTGTATAGGGGGTAAAATCAATTTTTTTGTAAGTATTTTGGACAGATGGGTAGAAGAAAGGCTTTTATGTTATTTCAGTTGTAAAGTTGGTATGCATGCCATCCTTGGCAATTTTGTAATTATCTATTATAGCTATTAATATAAAATACATGCATCTAGCCTTTTGACTAAAAAAAATAAAAAAATAATTAATTAAATATAAATGTCCAAAATATAATCTCAATACAATTTAATATTTAATTAATTAAATTAATCGTTGTTGGTGATTACTCGGAAAACGGGGACATTACAAGTCTTTCCAAAGCTTGTATCCTTTAACACCTTTATTGTAGCCGATAAAGATACATTTAACTACTTTGTAATCCAACTTAGACCTCTCTTCTTTAGGCACTTGAATATATGCCTCACAACCAAACACATAGATATGTTGACGTGAGTGTTTTTTGATTGTCCAAACCTCTTGTGGGGTTTTGTCAACAAAAGCTAATGTAGTAGTGCTAACCACTTTTTTTTGGAACTTTTGATCTAAACAATATCACTTAGCATACTCTTAGCCCTCACCTTCAATATGTTGTTCATACTCTCAAAAATTCCATTTTGTTGAGGGGTGTATAGAGTTGTGCTATGACACACAATTCCCATTGTTCTTGTAGAACCATCAAATTCCTTCGAGCAATATTCTCAACCATTGTCCATTGTCAACACTATGATCTTTCTTTCCTTTTGGTTCTCCACAAGATCCTTAAACTTTTTGAATTGATTGGAGACCTTGGATTTATGCGTCAAAAAATAAGCCCATGTTTTCTTGGAGAAATCATCAATGAAAGAAATTTAATACAAAGAGTTTTCAAGTGAAGTTACATCTATTGGACAAGAAAAATCACTATGTATTAAATCTAATATAGTTTTAGATCAAGAGCTCAAATGAAATTGAATACAATTTTTTTTTTCATAAATACGACACTCACAAAAATCAAATTTCAAAGAACGTTGTGTTAACCCTGTCTACAAGATTTTTATATTTTAAGTTGGGTGAGGCCACAATATTGTGTCCTAAGTTTTGGCCTAAGTGGGACACTCAAAATTAGTATTTTTAATTTTTTTCAATTTGTATCAATTATATCAAACAAAAGGTTAAGAATTTAAGGCTGATGTAAACTAATGAGTTATGTCATTGTCTTTGTAGATTCAAGTTCTAATTTTTTATTTTTTTTAAAGAATTATTTCTATCATTTTTATTTTTATTTTTCAACCTACTTTTATTTTTATTATTTGTTGAATGACATTTTTCCATATTGCATAATTTTGAATACAAATATAGATATTCTTTTCCCCATTGGTGCTCATGCTCAAGTGTTATCTTTCCTTTCTTTTATTGATAGAGGTCTTCCTTGTATTCATGTAGGTCAGATGTTATATCTATCTCACTCTACTCTTTGATGTAAGAGGAGCATTTCTTTCAAGAAAAAGTTATTTAGGTGCCTAAAAAACGCCTTTGATCAAATTCTTTGAAAATTTGACCAGTGTTCTTGGTGCTTCTCTGAGCTATATCTACTTTTCCACACAAAGCATTATGTGCAATCTTTTGTAATACCTTGTTAGTGGCATATTGTGTTCATGGAATGTCCACTTGTTATTAGTGCATGTAGTTTGTTAAGAATTTTTAATCTTGCAACATTAATATATAAATGAGGAAGTTTGGTTTTAACTCTTCTCTGAATTGTAATTCAAATACACTTTATTCAAACCTGTCGTTTGTTGTATTAAGAATATCTGTTATATTGCAGAGGTTTGTAATCCACAACACACTATCCAAATCAATTGAAAGTTATTATCAAGAGTCTGGAAGAGCAGGTAGAGACAACCTTGCAGCGACATGCATCACCTTATATCAAAAGAAAGATTTTAGTAGGATAGTGTGCATGCTACGACTTGGACAAAGATGCAGGAATGAGCAGTTTAAGCTTGCAATGAAACAAGCAAAGATGATGCAAGCTTACTGTGAAGAAAAGGTAACTTTTTTTTAATAATCTTTTTATCCCTTTTTTTCTTGCAATAAAATTGTCTTGAGAAGAAAATTTATGAATCAAATTCATTACCATTGGTCCCTGTTTATAGAATAGTTTAAAAGCCTGTTTGGCAGAAGCTTTTTCTTTCAGGAAGCTTACATATTTTTTTACATATGTTAGATGCTCTCATGAGTCCAAACAAATTTCATTTCAGGAACTTGGGAAATCTGCAAAGATATTTCCAAATGCAAAAGTAACTCAATGAGCTCAGAACTACCATATAGTTGATCAACAAGAAAATCTTGAGTTGCTCACAAAGGCACTATCATCATTGAGTTCACAAATTGTTTAAATCATTGAGTTCACAAATTGTTTAAAGGATTTTTTGTTCTAGTCTAACGCTTTATCATCATTCAGGTTTCTATCGAATTTCCTGCTCATTTGTCCTTTTCCATATCCTGCTTTTCTACATCTGTAATAATAATCTTCTTGCCTTTACCAACCTTCTCCAAAAATAAACATGCAGTAAATCACTTTTTCCATTCTTCACACGAGGCACATCATCTGTCATCACATCAAGATTTCCTTCTCTTCATTTATTTCCTTATCCTTTTTCCTATCTAAAGGTCTGCTACAATAATTCACATCCTTTGCACTGAGATTTTCAAAGACTAATTTTAGTCTCTTTCTCATTATTTGAAAATTTAGTGCCCTTTCCATATCTTTCCTTGGGGACGAAACACTAGCATGAAGGAGACCTGTTTCCATCAAATACTATCTAGATATTTTTGAGAAATTTCTGACACTGAAATAGAGAGGACTCTCTTGATATTGAGTTATTAGAAGATGGCCCATCAGTATGCAAACTGAAGTCACTACTTCTAATCTGCATATCTTGAAGATGGGGTTCAGGTACAAGAGCATGTAAAAGAGATTGATTCCCTGTTGCTGAGGTGGATCAAGCAACACTCCTTATTCAATTTATTGTCATCTCCAAGAATTCTTCTTTTACTCCATGTGCTTATCTTCTGCTCCCTTGCCTATTACATTATTAGTGTCTTGCTGAAGTTCATTAGCAGCATCAATATCATTATGGTCAGATTGCAATCATATTTTCATTACCTTCAACATCAAACTGAATCTGTCAATCCTCACCACTTGCTACTTTCTCTCCTTTTTCCCTGTCCTGTAAATCATCATGCCTAGACATCTGCAATTTGGATGCTACCTCTGACTGATGGATGTAGTTGGCCAAGAGTGATTGTATTGTTTTAGTCGGCCAATTAAAGTTAATAAACAAAGTCTAATGTATGCAACAAATATTTTATGTTATAAGTTGTTATCGGGAATTAAGTCCTCAACCAAATTGATTAGTTGTAATAGGTGGTCTTGACAGTTGGTGTTCTCAACCACCGTCAACAATTATATATATCTTGTTTCAATTGTATCGGGGACATGGCACAGATGATTGTATATTATACCTATTGCATTAATGAATGAAAGTACCATTGTTTTGTGCATATTATGCCTTCATGAGTATTGACTATGTATGTTCTGTAAGTTACATTCTCGTTTACTCTTACTTTGTCAAGTCATTCTTGTGAGTAAACATTTGGCGTTGTTGCCGATAGGAATCCTTGTACACATCACATAGATGGGATAATGTCGTCGTAATGGGTTAGCCAGTCGAAGAGCTGGTACAAGCCAACGAAGAAAGAGAAGACGAGTTGACGAAGGATCTCGTGAATCTGTGGGATATTTTTGTCAAGGATCACATACGAAGGGAGTCTCTCAAGCGAGAGGTTTGTCAAGCAATCATTTGAGACAACTTGAACCTAGAGGTCGACCATCGTCTCAACAGATTGTTGAGATTGCTCACATGTCACTTCATCATACTTCAAGATCTTTGGGCCGACAAATATCAAGAGCAAAGGCGACAACAAATACAACGGTATGAAGAGAGAAACAAACCGGAGGAGGAAGAATGCAATGCCAACCTTAGGCGTACTCTCGAAAATTGATGCTTGTACAACCCAACAAATACAAGAGCCGAATACCAAGTAGTCAAGAATCATCCGAAGAATGGATACAATGATTACTAAGACTAAGAGAATATGACGAACGATGTAGAAGACTAAAACAAATTGTCAAAGAAACAAATCAAGACCTTGCCAAAATAAACCAAAACCTTGTCACAGAAACAAGCCAAGTTACTTTGCGACAACTGTTCGTAACAAATGAAGAACATAAAGATGCTGAAATGAAATAACTAAGGAACTTGAAAATAGTATACGGCTTGTTCGAGAGTTGTCCATATCAGAAGAAGAACCGAGAATTGGAGGATCCAAACCGAAGACCCTCGAACGAAGGGAGTATAAGAACAAACCCCAGGATACCCAGAGTGTGGAAGACGTTGAAAGTGGATGAGTGGAAGACTCGAATGTGGCCATGAGTGCAAGAGAGGCACCAAAACGTGTCGGGAGAAACAATCCAATCAGGTCCAACACACAGGGAGGACATCGGGGAAGGAAGATGGTAACTTCGCTAGCCAATCCAAGTGTCGAAAGGCAAAAATTGTTGAAATTCATGGGGAATGAGTCAGAGGATCTAGTACGACATTGTAAGACATGTAAAACTATATGGATAGCAAATGTGCAAGAAGATAGATTATTAGTTGAGAGTGTTTCCATTGACTCTTAGACGCATAGCAATAGATTGGTATACAAAACTAGAAGTGGCACATAAAGCCACATGGGGAGCATTGAAAAGAGCATTTCAAGAAGAATTCAGGCTTCTGAGAGATGATAATGAGGTCGTAGTTGAAATATACAATACTAAATAGGGAAAACATGAGAATGTACGAGTTTACAATCGTAGGCTCATGGAGCTATTGGTAAAATTGGAGAGTCAGCTGACAGATGGGTTGAAGAAGCGTTGGTTCATTGAAGGGTTAATTCCCTCATTGCAGAAGAAAATGAAAGTGGTAACTCCATCTTTGTACGTTGATGCTTACAATTGAGCGGTGGACATTAAGAGCAAGAATAAGACATCCTCTTGACGAAAGAAAAGGACAGATGACGATGAAAGTACGGAGGATAGTAGTGATGACGAATCAAAATTGTACAAGCCCTCAAACAAGACATGATGAGAATGATGAAAGAATTGAAGGCAAAAAAAGAGAATTCCAAAGAATCCAAAGAATTGTGGTGTACCAAATGCAAAACAGAAGCTCATCCTAAGGAAAATTGCCCAAAGAAGTTATTTTGTGACATCTGCCAAGTTATGGGACACTCCATCAAGGAGTGCCCATACAATCTGAAGACAAGAAGTATGCAAGTACTCTTCACACAAGGGGAATAGTCAACCTCTTCAACCACACCACCAAAACCCTAGAACAATACCAATGCATCCCTTGGAGGATACCATAACAATAGAAGAGGCAACGACGGTGGATCGAGAAGCAGAATACAGTACGACTCCAAATGTAGACCTATGATATAGTGTCGAAAGTGCAACAAATGGGGTCACTTTGCCAGGGAATGCCAAAACAACCAAAGGTTCAGGAGGAAAATTATGCAAATGGTGTGGACGGGCGCCCATGAAGATATTGACTGCTCAAAGCAAAATGGTATAAACATGCTGGAGGTGGAAGATGAGCTTTTGGAAATTACGAGAGTGCAACGAAGAAAGCTATTTACCCAGATCCTCGTGTGGAGAAAGAGAGACTCTGAGAGGCCAAGGCGGAAGTGGAACATACAATGGCCAAAGAATGGAGAACATCCAGTGGAGCAACTAGTATGTCACTACAGTCGGAGTTAGAGGAAAACATAGTACAACAGTTGCTATACACAACTGTACCTATCAAGGTAACAAACCTTCTACAAACGATGCCACAGTTGAGAGTAGCACTCACCAATGTCATCGAATACAATCAAACTTGTTAGAAAGTTCCAACCGAGAGTTCAATGCAGTCGACAGGAGAGGCCACAAACCCAATGCTACTCATAGTAAACATTAGGAGGAAGCCTGCCATCGTACAAATGGAAATCATGGGGAGGAAACTCTCCAATACCATCATCGATAAACGTACTACCAAAAGAAACTTAAAAGTGTCTGGGGAAGCCAACTCTCTAGCCCCCAACATTCCACCTAGTAGGTGCAGATCAACACAACATCAAACCTCTTGATACACTAATGGCACAAAAAGTAATGATTGACATAAAACAATTCCTTCTAAACTTTGTTGTCATCCCACTACAGAAGAAGGCGTACAATACATTTCTTGGGAGAGGATGGTTGATCGCCGCCAAGGTAGACCACAATTGGAAACAAAAGACACTCTCGATTGAAAGCAATGGGAGGAAGTATGCCATCGACCTGAAGAACCAAGCCATGGGTGAAGAATTGGCATCCTCTGGATCAAAATTCAATGGGGTCTGATGCAGATGAAGGAAGGAAAGCTATGGAGCCAAACGATGAAGGCATACTTGACCTCGGGAGTTGCTCGAAGGACGAGATGAGCTCTCTCAATGGTTTGTTTCATTGAATGGAAGACTATGAGGTGTTTCACCTAGAATGTAACATGTTACAGATTGGGGAAAGCCAGGAAGAAGAAGATAAGGGTACAACTAGCTAGACATTTCCGATTGAGTATAGAGAATACAAAGGAGGAGTAGAACTAGATGATACGCCAGCCCACTAGTTTGAACGTGACAAATTAATCAAGTATGAGGAAGCAAAGATGAAAAAAGTGAATTTGGGAGAGGAAGACGATCCAAAGACAATCTTGGTCGATGATGATTGGGACCCCATACTAAAGGCGACAACATTGGAGATATTCATGGAGTACAAAGATGCATTCACTTGGACATACAAAAACCTAAAGGGAATACCGCTAGAATTGTGCATACATAGGATTCCTCTCATACTGAGAGCACAACCCGTATGGAAGAGACCCTACAAAATGAATAAGAACTACGACGCCAAGGTACAAGACGAGATTGAGAAAATGCTGGAAGCACACATCACTTTCAAAGTGGAAGTTAGTGATTGGGTATCACCAATCGTTATTTATTTAAAGAAGGAATATGAACAGATTCAGATGTGTATGCTTTCAGAGTTTGAACGCGATGACAATCAAATACCCCTTTCCAATCCCCTTCATTGACACAATCATTGAGGAAGTGGTTGGATATGAGATGTAATCCTTCATAGACGGGTTCTCTGTCTATAATCAGATAAGTATTGTGGAGGAAGACAAACTGAAGACAACATTTGTAGTCGAAGACGGGGGTGTATGCGTACAATTGAATTCCGTTCAGATTGTGTAATGGGTCGACTACCTTTCAAAGAATAATCTTGCACATCTTTGAAAAAATGTCTTTTGGCAATTTTAAAGCATTCTTAGATGATTGGTCAATCTACAGTGATAAGGAGAAGCACTTGAAGGCATTGGGAGTGTATGGAGAGGTGTAGGGCAGATTGATTGGCACTAAATCCAAAGAAATGTCTATTTATGGTACCACAAGGAAAGCTGTTGGGTCACATTGTCTTTAAAGCCAGATTGAAGATAGACTCGGACAAGATAAGGGTCATCATATAGATGGAAGCTCCACAAAATGTCATTGGCATAAAATACTTTCTTGGACATGTGGGGTACTACAAAAGGTTTATTAAGAATTTTCCTCAGATCTCCTACCCACTGGACATACTCACCAAGAAGGGACAACCATTCGTGTGGATGGACGACCAAGAGAAAGCCTTTAATGAGTTGAAAGTACAATTAATCAATTCACTGATATTGGCATTTGCAAACTAGAACAAGGAATTTCACGTACATGTCGATGTTTCCAATTATGCAATCGATGCAACACTGACGCAAGTAGGAGTGCAAGGGTTGGATCATTCCATGTTCTTTGCAAGTTGGTTGCTCTCAAAGGTTGAGAAGAATTATAAGTATGACTGAGAGGGAAGCTCTCGGGATGGTGTGCACGATATAGAAGTTTAGACATTATTTATTAGCTACACCATTCATGTTCTACGTTGACCACTAGGCGCTCATGTACTTGGTCAACGAACCTATCATTTAGGGGAGAGTAAGCCGATGCCTTCGGCTGTTGCAAGAGTTTACGTTCACAATAATTGTACGTCCTGGAAAGAGTCATGTAATTGCTGACTAATTATCAAGGATTCGGTTTGGTGACCCCCCCGAAGGAGTGAATGAAGACTTTTCAAACGTGCACTTGTTTCAGATTGCAACGCTTCCCCTATGGTATGAGAAAATTGGAGAGTACTTGTCAATGTCAATCTTTCCAAAGGAAATGCCACCAGTCGGACGAAGGAAACTAGTACTCAAAAGCAAAACTTTCCAGCTCATCAACGGGTTACTGTACAAGATGAGGTCGAACCAAGTGTTGAGGTGATGTGTTATCGAAGAAGAAATTCTCAACGTACTAAAAGAAGCACATGAAGGTCTAGCCGGAGGACACATGGGACAGGATGCCATAATGCGAAAAGTTCTTCTGGCAAGGTTGTGGTGGCCGATCGTACACACAAACGCTTGAGAGTGAGTGACCGGATGTGACACATGCCAGAGAGTTGGCAAGCCTCTCAAGAGGGACTACATGCCATTGTTTCCATCCCAACCTCAAGAGTTGTTCAAACGATGGGTGTTAGACTTCATTGGACCAGTGAAAGTCAGCTATTTGCATTGGTGTAGATACAATTTTTTCCATCGAGTACTTGACAAAATGGGTGGAGGCTCGAGCGTTGCCAAAGAACAGTGCACTTAGTACGACAAGATTTATCTATGAGTAGATAGTTACATGGTATGACATCCCCATACAAATCACTAGCATGTAATGTCCCCAATTCTCGAGTAGTCACCACTAGATTGATTTAATTAATTAAATATTAATGTCGTAAAAGTATTATTGAATGTTAATATTTAATTAATTAATTAATGTTATAAAGTGACTTTATGAGGGAAAAGTAATTAAATAGTGGTGAAGTATAAAAGGCAAGTCGGGAAGGCAATTAATTATCTTTTGGAAATTTATTATCGGGCATAGAAATTGAGAGCACAACTTTTAGGAAACACGAGGACAAAAACCCTCAAAATTGTGGATTGGATAGAAACCCAACTCCACATCGCTGTTTTGAGGGGGCTGTGTATGATAAAAAATGCGATGGTTTAACTTTGTGTGATGGCTTGTGAAGGACTGATTTTATTAAATGCATATAAATTACATTGAATACTTCAAAGGTAGCGCTGTTTTGTGTTGTGCACTATAATGTGAAATTGCGATGGCTATAGAGGTTGCGATGAGCTATCATTGGTCTTCTTTTTCAATGCTGGCTTCAAAGGTTTAATATTTGCAATATTTTTCCACATACATTTTTCAGATATTAAAGTGCTGCCTTCTTAAACTCCCAACGCATTTTGCAAAGAGAAAAGTAAAGTAAAAACAGCGATGGCTTACTGGGCAGTGATGGAATTAAAATTTGCCACGGGGAGGCAGATTTGGAGGAAGTTTTAATGTTTTTAAATGGCTGGAAATTTGGTTAATCACGTTTTTAAGTTTTGGGCAGACTTTTACATATATTTGTAGGCTGAGAAACATTTTTGCAACCTATAGAAAGATGCTTGGAGCATTTCTCATGCCCAGGAAGCAATTTTGGAAATGTTTTATGCATTTTCTAGCTGCTTGTGAAGTAAAAAATGCGTGACAATCATTTCTCACGACCAAACAATATTTCTAAATACCTTTGCAATATTTTAATGCTGTTATGAGCATTTTGGAATGCTAGTAAGATGCAAATGATTGCATAATGGTAGAAATGATCTGGTGTTTATTCTCATAACCTGTAGGTGTTTTGAGACTCCATTTGTAATTGATATAAAATGCCAATGCACTGTTAGAAATGTTTATGTGGGTTTTTAATGTCGCTCATGGGTGCTAATGGAAGATTTGAAATGAGGTTTGCTTTTCTGAAATGCAAATAAAGGTGAAAATGAGTCGGTTGCAGACAAAATGCACAGGTAAAGGATTACCAACCAATTGTTTGACAAAATGTCAAACTTAAATGCAAAGTGAAATGAAAGATCAAAAGGCTAAAATGCAAGATTGAAAAGCATTTTTTAATTGCTAGTGAAATGGGTTTTGGCCTAGAAGTGGAATTTTTTCACTTGCAAATAAAATGAAGTTGGTAAATGTGTTTTTACACATTGGTAAAAAGTTTTTACTAGAATGCAAAACAAATTTGGTGAAAATCATTTCAGAATAAGTGAAGACAAAAGAAGAGGGAAAATAATGTGTAAAGGAGTCTTAATAAGCATCTTCCTGATGCTAGTTGGTTGTAGATCAAGGGAGCTCATGTGTGCCATGTGTCAATGATGGATTGATTTTAGGGCTTCTCTATTTTCTTCTCCTTTCTCTTAAATGAGAGGTTGTTTCATTGTAAAGCGGTTCCAAGTTTTCTAGGTCTAGGATATTGTAATTTTTGTATAGGGATTTGTCTCTAGAGTTAGGAGTTCTTCAAATTTAAGAGTTCAATGTTGTAATCCATTTTGTTAATGGCAAGCAAATTAGTTTACAAATAGGGATGAACTATGTCATATTGTAATGTCTTCAAAATGTATGCATTATATTTTCAATCAAAGTAATCAAGGATTATAATGGTTTTTGTTGCACATTTGCTGTAACAAGTATTTGGTTGATGGCTCTTGTTCAAAGAACAGGTTAAAGTGTGCTCTTAGTTAAATGCTGAATATATTGTGTTGCATTCAGGATCTATAAGAATGTTGCAAATGTGTCTTGTTGGTGTGTGTTTTGAGTACGCCACCGAACACAGAATAAAATGCCCAAGGGACAGTTTATCCTCTCTTGAAAAGTGATTGTAAATACCTAAAAGATAATACAATAACTCCAATGTTTCTTTTGGTCAGGTCATGACGTGTGGATAAGGCCAGCGGGCGTTGTGATTTGCTGGTAATCACAAGGGGACTTACGCTAAGATCTATTTGCAAGTTTAGGACTTAAGACAGTTTTGTCATTGAAAGCTCTTTGATGGGTATTTCTGATTTCCAAAAAAAATGCAAAAAGGAAAGGGTTTAGAAGTCTAAACTACTCCTAATAACTCGAGACGGCAGCAATGAGATAAAATAGGGTAACCGCACTTTGTTTCACCTCCTTCGGACAACTACGCAAAGCGGGTGCAATCTTCAACGAAAGTGATAATAATTTTCATGTTTGAATTGATTTAAAACAAACAGAAGTTAAGCATCCACAAATTAATGGCTTAGGCTAACTTTACACATCGAATGCAAATCATCCATTCGACAAAAGTATGAGCTAAACTTTATCCACCACTGCTATCAAATCTATCATTCACTAACAAACATATAAATGAAATGCTAATTTAATTCTACTCTAAGTGTTGAAGGAGAAATATGAAAACCTTGCACACTACTTGAAAATAAAAGTGGTTCTTAGCAAATCATGCACAAGAGCTTTTATAGATGGAAATAGTTTTGTCGCAACAATCTTATACAACTCACTTCACACTTTACAAATGAGGGGCGAGCTCAATTTATAGGCTCCCCGATTACAATTCAATGGCCAAGATTGATTTTGAATCAACGGCCGAGATTACAAAATAAAACCCTAATTAGGGTTTGTCATAATTAACTACCTCTCGACCAATGAGAAAATTACATTTTGGGACACTTGTCCTTCTTGCTAAATATAAATCAATTCCATGGATAAGTCAGGTTCATTGAACCTAGACCTGTTGACTTGGGACAATTTGATTGGTTGGAAGATGACGAGGCGCCACCTCAGCGTGTTGGATTTCCTCCTTGGTCTCCTTGTTCTTTTTCCATGTACTTGCCTTAGAATATCTTTCTTTGCTGACGACTTTGTCCTTTGTGCTTGTTTCTTCCTAGCTTTGATCTTGGATTTCCTTCGGGATTTTGATTTCTTCTTGTCACTTGCATTTGAATCTTTGAGGTTTGGAAGTTTCCCCTTAGAGAAAATGTCTAGACATGAAGTTATTAAACTTTCTTTCTTGATTGCTTTGATATTCCTTCAAGTGCCCTGAATTTGGAGAAGAACTCTCTTGTGCCTTCACCATAATGGAAGAAATTGGAATTTTCTCTCTGAATTATTTCCCATACTTAGCCAAATTTTGGCTATTCAATTTCATTCTGTAATGCCTTCATGTGGACCATTCAACACTTAGCCAAGATTTTGGCCATCTGTATGCTCGAATGAACTTTGCCTGTGGATTTGTCTTCAATTCTGAGTTTGGCTTGTGCTAAGTAGGGCAGACTCCATCCTTGGGCAAGAATTTTATTCATTTCCTCCTTATTCCTCTTCATTTTTCTTGTTTTCTTTCCAACACTTAGTCAAAATTTGATCCTTCTACTGTAGGAAAATTCCACACTTAGCCAATTTTATGAGTTTTCCTTGGCGGACTTCATAGTTGTTGCGCCACTTTGCTCATTTGTTAAGGCGGAGTTTGTCTTCCTTGTGTTATTCCCATCTTGCTCTCAGGCGGACTTCATCTTCTCTTGGACAAGGCGGACTTTGAAGCTGGCTGGAGAAGATGCATTTTCCTCTAAGAGTACTTGATCTTGTGGCTGGACATCTTCATGGCGGACTTCACCAATGCTTGGTCATGCTTCCCTGTTGGAAGGCGGACTTTGCCTTGTGCCTGCCATTGCTTTGGGTGAACTTTGCCAATGCTTAGACACTTCCTTTCCTGTGGCGTACTTTATACTTAACCAAACATCTGAATTAGTCAAAATTTTCAAATTTTCTCTCTCCTTCTGGGTTGGACGGACTTGGAGGTTTCTCTGCCATTTTGCATTTATGTCCATGCCTTAGAAATTTATTTCATGTTGAGTTGGGCGGATTTCGTGTTTGCCTTGCCATACACTCTTCCTTCCGTGCCAAAGAATTTTATTCCGTCATGACGAGGAGTGAATTTCATGCTAGCTTGATCCCCTCTCTCTCTAGGTATATTTTTTATCCATGCCTTAGAAAAATTTCCTCTCCCAAAGTTGGGCGGACTTCAGCCTCTCCTTGACATTGGCGCACTTTAGCCTTGCCTTGTCCAAGGGCGGACTTGGACATCTTCAATTTAGCCTTGGCGAACTTCATGATTGGTTGGCCATGTTGGATGGAGCTGCTCATTGCTTAGAGAATTTTCTTGACACTTAACCAAATTTTGAAAATTTATTCTCAACACTTAGCCAATTTTCGAAGTTTTTTCTCCTCAAGGTATCAACACTTAGCCAATTTTTTTGAGTTTTTCTTGGCGGACTTCCTGCTTGGCTGGACATACTTGGGCGGACTTCCTGCTTGGCCGGACATACTTGGGTAGACTTCCTGCTTGGCCGGACATTTTTCTTTCTTTGTGCTGGGCGGATTTCATCATGTTCATGCCATTCTTTTTCCTTGCATGTTGCTGGGCGGACTTGCTAGCCTTCTTGCCATTGACATTTTTGGGCGGACTTTGACCTCACCTTGCTAAGGGCGGACTTCAGCCTTCTTGTGCCATGGGCGGACTTCAGCCTTGGCTCGCCATCCACTTCCTCCTTCCTTGGGTGGACTTCATGCTTCTTGTGCCATGGGCGGACTTGGAGGCCTCTCATGCCATGGCGGACTTCATCCTTGGCTCGCCATTGCCTGCCTTTGGCATGCCAAAGGCAAGGGCGGACTTCATGCTTGGCCTGCCATTTCTTCCATGGGCGCACCTTGCCAAACTTAGCGATTTTGCCAACTTTTCAACTTTCACCTTGATTTTCATGATGACCTCTGGAGGTGCAATGACTTCATGCTCAATTGGATCCCAAAATAGAAACTTTCCAAAAATAGAAACTTTCTAAAAATAGAAAAAGCAAAAAGCACCCCTAAAAAATAGGAACTCCAGAATGGCCTAAAAATGCCAGAAATCAAAAAAGCAAAAAGCAAAAAAGTAGAATCCCTAAAAAATAGGAAGTGTCAGAATTGGCCGAAAGCAATGGCGTTCCTCGTCTACTAGGCCTTCTGAGCATTTCCATGATGTCTAAGCACAGAAACGGGTTCAAAATATCAACTTGACTGGGATGACTCTCAAAAACCCAAACTCCTCATTGTAAATAAAATGGTGATAAGCAGTTGCGCTGCCAAGGCAAAAACCCAAAAAGCAAAAGAAGGGGGTCCCCATTTGCAATGGGGCGATGTGTGAAATAGGTCACAACATGTCCTAAAGAGACCTCAGTATTGTAATATAGTAATGATTTAATGGTCACTGGTTTTGTGTTCAGGCTATTATCGGATAGGTTACTTTATTTTGACTTTGTTATGGACAAGGCACTGGTCTAGTATGTTTCTTTTGTGCAAGCTTTGAAAGGAATCACCATTGAAAAATCTCAAGGATCTTTTCCATTTACAAGTTCAACTTATTTCTAATTTTTTGTATCTTCATGGGGATTAAAGAACACAAAGGTTATGCTTGGGAATGATTCTGTTGTAACTTATTTGTGTGTTTGAGATGAAGACTTATCTTAATTTATCTATTCTCAGTAATGATTCAAGGTGCAAAGGGATCATGCCTAAAATGCAATTAAATGTATAACACCCTTTATACATTCATCTGAGAACCATCCACATGTTAGAAATCTGCAATGTGTTGTTTAGTGAAAGTCTTATTATATGTGCAAATCTTTGAATAGGAACACCCTCTTGAGTATTGTGGAGCTCAAAGTGTAGAAGGCTGATTATAGCCTTGTTTGTTGGCCTTTTTTGTCCTTGATGTGATGATAGTGCGAGACCTTTGTCTTAAACTCTTTGATCCCTTGGTTTAGGCATTGTGATTTTCCTTAGGATTGGGGGTTGCAAGAAAAAACACCGACATACCCAGCTGGTCCATTATTGAAATCTTGGACCATTTCTCTGTAGAAAGGTGAACAAACAACATTAAACAATATTCCATTTACATAAAAGAAGCGTGCAATCGATGCATCAACCGTTTCTTGACCTTGCACATCAAATAATTTTCCAATGGGGTTTGAGCTGCCAATGTGTGGTCACTTGCGAGAATATTTTGTTGTTACATGAACATCTCTAGAAGACACATCCACCTCTGACTCTCTATTTTGATTTTGAGTTGCAACAATTGCCCCTATTTTTGAAGCATGAAAGCTCAAATTAAAAACTTTCCCATCATCCCTTTCTTGATCCATCACAGTATCATATCGTTCTACCTCATTTATGCAAGGATCAACACCTTTTCTAGGTATGTGAAGGAAATGAGCCCTCACCCTCATGTAAGTACCTTTCCATGACGTTTCACAAAGCTTACATGTGATCGTGACTTTTCCACATATACCCTTTTGCCCTAGAATACGCTCACAATACTTCCACAAGTACAAGCCTTGTTTTCCCCCACTTGACATTCTAAATAAAAATAAATAAAATTATTAGGTTTGGTAGCAAGATGCAACATTTGAAAAAAGTTTTTGATTGATTGCTTATGTTTTTTTTGGTAGGAAAAGAAGAAAGTTTTGGTAGTTTATTGTTTAATGTCAAAATTCTAAGGCGTCCAGTCTTGAATTTTCAACAATTCATCAATCCTATTGTACAAGGTGTAGTCTAACAACTGAATGGCATGAAGATGGGAATGGATTTGCAGGTGACATGCTTGGAAGCTTATGATGTATCAAGCAATCATCTATATGGACTAGCTTGGCTTGCAAACAAACATGGATGATTACTACTTTTGACTAGAATGAAAGCTTGTGACTATGAGTTAAATTATTCCATTCTTATACTTATGATTCAATCTCACAGAACTCAAACCCACAAGTCAAAGTCATTCTTGAAAAGGGTTGCCAATCATATTTTGCAAGTATGTGGAACATGGTAAACTGTAAATGAAAATGGCTCAATTTTGAATTAATTTTGTGTTGAATTGTTTAAGCCTTAAGGTATTCGAGATGTATTAGACTTTTGTTGACAACCACAAATATAACCAGTTATGTATGTCTTATTTGTTTCTGCAAACTCAAGATAAATATAACCATGTTGAATTCCAAAGACATGCTAAATGAAGGACAAGTCACAAAAGCTTGTAAAAAAATCACGTTGTGTGGTGAAATAATACACGTAATTCGCATTGCCAAACCCTCAAAATCGACCCTACCTAGCGTCGCATCGACTGTAAACGTAAAAAATGATCTCGTGTGACGTATTTTTTCTTTTTCCCACTCTAGTTTTTTGGTTTTTTGAAGGTTTATTTTTTAGGGTTTATTTTTTTGGCGAAAACAACAAGAGACGACAGTAGGATGTTTTGTGCAAGAAGGGACATCTTTGCTCATGTCTTCGGTACTGGAGATGCGTCATTGTCCTTGAGACATGTCCCTAGGGGGTTGAAGACACATCTCCTTGCAACCTTGGTTTTTATCAACCTTGGCATCTCTTTGCAATTGAAAATGCAAGTTGGGCAATAAAGAGCAATTGTATTATTGATCAAAAGAATGTATACATGAGTTTGTCTATTATTGGTTTAAGTGATTATTCAACCATCTATCTATTATAGTTATAATATTAACTATTATTATTGTTAATAATTTATTTTGATGTAATGTAATTATTCTAATAATCTGCCCCTTATATTATCATCTTCTCAAGAGCACAAGTCAAGAAGTATTGAAAAGCTTCAAACATTGTTGTTGGTAGTGATTTGGTGAAAATGCCAAGTTGTTTCTCTTCAGTTGAACATTACTATAAATGAATAATGTGTTGTTGAACATACTAAATAATGTAGTGGTGTCAAACCTAATGTGTTTTGTAGGCTCATGAAATGTTGGATTTTGTGCAAGTTTCAACACTCCTTGGTTATCACAAATGTAATAACCCTGACCCCCTTGGACCAAGATTATTGCGAATACCCCAGTTTGACAATGTTATTTGTCAAACTAATTTAACGATCTGGCCTGAAATGATTAAACTCCTTGTCTATGCAGAATAAAAGTAATCTCGTATTTGCACAACACAATAACTCCAAACCAATGTCTTAATTTCATCGCATTGCAAATATATGTATATTCAAATACCAATAGGTGATATGCATAAATTTTGATAGCAATAAGGAATAAAGCACAACAATCTTAACATAGCAAGCATTCTTATGTAACAAGAAATTGTGTTTCATTGGACATTGTACAAAATATATCTGATACCTTATAGATTATAGATTATCACAACCAACCAGACGATACAAGACAGTACCGGTCGTTCAGGAAAATGCAGGAAATGGTCATACAATTATTCATTTGATTACAAAATGGTAGTTGACATACCCATGATGATTGTCCAACATATAATCATGCCAGTCATAATCAATAGGGCGGAAAGAACATCACCAGCATCTCTCTCTGTTCTGGTGGCATATGACTAGCACATAAGTGCATACAAAGTGCCAACAATAGTCGACACAATCAGCAATACAACCTTGGCTTCAGAAGTAGTTTAAGATCCATGCTCATTAGCATAAGTTCAATTCCCCGAGAACTTGCTAACTCAAACTCCTTATTTGAGTAAAATAGTTAACGAAAATCGTCTAGCCTTCGTATAAATGTTGAAGAACATCGACTCTGTATTGGTGTTAAATGCCAAATCCATATTCTCAATATGCCCGATATCTCTAGTTTGTAATCCATGGCTCTTAGAAGGAAGGACCGGTAGAAACTTATTCATTAAGCCATCAGTTGATTATCTCGGCCAACAAATAGGAAGCAGGTAAATACACAAGACCTAATCCTGTTTATTTGCCAGGTATGCAAATAAAATGTGGCGCAAATCTCCTTCGTATCACTCCTTGTAATGGCGGTTCATTATTGACATTTAAATTAAGATATTAACCACGATACTCCTTATAATGTTACTTTGTCTTTTTAAATGAAGACAATACACATTGCCAACTCCTCATTCGTCATAGAGCTTGAGTAGTAATATATTCACTGATAGCCATAATCTCCTTTTATGGCTTCGGGTCCACCATTAGATTTGAAGAACTCCAAAAAATGGACTTGTGATATACATGGCCTGATACTCCAGTGCCATCATATTATCAACAATAAATGGAAAACCCGATGAACACCTTGGTTGCCTTTACTGATCATCACATGTCTGTCGATTACACTAATAGTGTTGGAAATAAATATCCGTAAGCAGTATGAACATATAAACCTCTGTTGATATCAAAAAGCCCATACACCACTATGTAATGGAATAGGTTAGCGAACTTGATGCCAAAGATCGCTAATCATACTATATTCAATCCGCTCGATGAAGCAAATATAAAATTATACATAATGAGATTTATTCAAATGATCTCGTTTGGGTTTCCGTCTAGACATGATCTTTAGAATTTGAGAGGTTTTGTTCTTAGAAGCTTGATTGCAAAAGTTTCAACTCCATACAATCTCACGTGATGATATTCTATTTAAAATGCGCCCCTTAGTTTTTTCTCAACGTTTTCACAACCCAAACCAGCACTACACCAAATGTTAGTGTTAGCTCCCATAAGGTAAACAAACTGAATGTAACCTTCGCGAAGAATGTTCACCAAGATCCTATTGAAGGCGAGGTGATAGCATATGGGAAGGGATCGTTAGCAACAATTAGATTGAATTCAATACTGGAAATGTAAAGCAGGCAGTGATCCAACCATGTGAAATCCACGCTACCACTTGTTCAGTGGGGGGAAGATAATTACAATAAAGAGCAATTCATCTGCTATCAGCAGGCATCCACATACAGTGGGGATTCTCCACTTAAACAATGGTTGAGAAATGAGAAATGCAACTTGTTCTTTCCTCCACACTGGCAGTAAACTAACCAGGGGTTACAATGTTTGAATTAAACACAAAGTAAATGCAGAAATGAAAATGACTGAAACAGTACTACTCTTTACAGTCTTACAGTGTACAAAATCTGCAGATTACAAAGCGTTAATGCTAGGTAATCAATGCCAAATGATGAAGGATAATCTCTCACACCTCTAATCTTCTCAATTACAAGAATACAAGCCAAAATCAGAACTATTGTCAATCTGATATGAATTACCAGCAAACTGAAACACACTAAAATGCTCACAACACTCTCAAAACACCTCCAAATGATCTGAAATAAAATGCAAAAGCTCTTAAGGATGATGGCACCCAATATCCAACACAGAAACTGCATCAAAGCTCATCAATTAATTAGGCACGAATCCCAAGACAGCCCCAGGCAAGGTACGGCCTCCCTAGAGGGGCGAACTTCAAAATAAAATCAAATACTTCAAATTAAAATCTGATTTTCTGCAAAAGGGGTCACCATTAGCATTGGAAATGATTGCATCAATACCCAAAATGAAACAAAAATCACTCAAAGAGCTGTGAGTGAAAACCTACTTCAGCCATAGAATAACCAACAAGTACAAAACTGGAAATTATCACCAAACTTCATCAATATTGAAGCACAATTTGCTAGTCTGGATGAGAAGCAGCCACAAACCCAACTAGGTGTTATCTTTCAAACATGAAATCGGACAAATGCTAGGAGGTAAGCATTCCTCAAAGCCAAATCAATGAAGTCATTTCGACAGCATAACAATAGCATAAACAATGGATCCTCAAATGCCAGAGCAAAGCCTCTCTTTTATAGAACTTGAGGTGACTTTTCGAATTCCCAAATTTCCCTCCAAAAAGGGATGCCTATTCTCTCATTTGAAATATTTTAATTTTTAAAAGACATTTATTCCCTCCTTATTTTGGCGTCCATATTCCAAGGTAACATTAATAACTTGAAAATATTAAATGACTCAATGTGGCGTCCACCTTTCATGACCACCTTTTTTTTTTTTTAATTAGTTGGAGATACCACCGAGGGGGTCCCCTTTAGCTTGGTAGCCAAGGTCTGAGGGGTATCCATTCTGACAATATACGCCCGGGGCACGATCTTGACCTCATCCCTTTTTAGGCGTTGGGGCTTTGCACTCAACAAGACTTGATCCCTGGTGGGCTCATTCCAAACCTTTCAACTTCACTAGTAGACCAAGGGCCCATTGACCATGACCACCTTTTTAAAACAACTTCAAGTTATAACTCTAGGCCAAGGGGTCAATTCAAAAATATAACATTAATGACTTGAAATAACTTTTTTCTCCAACATTTCACCTCAAAAGCCAAAACCAACCATACTCAACTACTCCAACTGAAATGGAAAACTCACTGTGATGCTGCCAACAAGACCACTGACAAAATTAGAACTTACTAAAAATAGTAAATTTTGAGAAGTGCTAGAAACCCCCAAACGATGGAAACCCTAATTTCATCTTGACAAGCCTACGGGCCTTCGGAATAGGTTGACAAGCTACAAAACTGCTCACTGATGAGAAGGGGACATTACACCATTCCCTTGATCAACATTTTATTCGCCAATTTTTAGTTTTTCAAACTGAATTATTATTAAGGCTTAAGGTTTTATTAAGAATATATTTTTTAGTAATATATTTAATTAATCAATAATTAATAAGCCTTAAAGAATTAAGAAAGACTTTATTAAATATTTAATTAATTATGTCTGATGTCATTTAGGCTTTAGACAGGGACATCACACTCCTCCCTTCCCAGAGATTGCTTGCTCTCAAGCAATTGCATACCAATCCATTGCTCCACCCAAATATACATGCAATAAAACCATAAAATATGAAATAACTCATCAAGATCCATGTGGAACAACACAATAACCATGACAATACTCGGATCCCAAACCAATCTTAGAAACACTGCTTTGCCAACCTATTGTGCTACTCTGATATATTTGTCATCAATCACCCTATTATGACACAACATCTGTGATAGCCCTTTCTTAAATTGATTAGAAAGACGAATACGAGTTTGTAACAAGTAAGTCAATGACTTGAAGGAGTATCAATCTCAGTTCATGCCCAATTATTTTATATCTCTGAAAATGTATACGATTTGAAAGAAGTTATGATAAATCTTGATAACTCTGTCTTTGTCTTTAATAATAGACAATGAGGCCGATCTTCAGACAAATACTGGAAGTTATAAGATGTATAAGTAGATAACGATCTCCTCCCAATTTCATAAAGTATAGATTTATGATAATTTGGTTGAAATTGCGGGTCTTTTTTATCTGGAAGGTCTCCTGTTGACAGCGGCTCTACTGGAACATGCGAACATTTGAGGTATATTAAATGGCTTCACTCTTGAGGCATGCGATTTGTATTGATGCGCATGTCCTTCAGTAGTTCCTGCGACCCTCTAGGTCTTATATGTGTCGGCACTTTGATAGCCGATTCTTCTCTCCCTTAAGGTTGGCAGCGGTTGGGTCTTTCTTTATCGGCTGGGTATTTATTTTGGCATTCTTTTACTCTCTATCTCCTCCCCCCCTTTGTTCTTCAGTGCCTCCATTCCTTAAATGTGCTTTAGCCGACGCATCCCTTATCCTCCTGGCGACCTTGCAGAAAGACATGTCTGGTCATCTGCCCTCCGTGGTTCTTCATTCTAAATCATATTGATTCAAATGTGATTAGTATTATAAATAATAAATTGTTTATATATTTTTTTATACAACTATATTTAAATGTATGTATGTGTATATTTAGACATTTGTTTATAGATTTATTTATATTATATATATATATATATATATATAATTATAATTATTTTTGTTCCCAACCATCAAAGTGACCTTGGCTTCCATGAACTATCTTTTTTGATTTGTCTTCACGTGTAGAAAGTTTGTCAACATTACAATCTTCAACCATCTCACTTGTGGATGCATTACAATCTTCAATCAAGAATGATTGGACATTATCGTGATCAAACAAGGGCACATCTTTAGAATCCATACCTATATCAAAGTTATCGATATCAAAGTTCATCTCCAAGCTAACATAACTTTTTTGTGGAAGCCTCCTGTGATTCTTCTGGTAAGGATCATTACAAAATCCTCTTCTTATATCCTTAAATATGTCAGCGTGCTTCTCAAACTCCTCATGCAGGTTTTTTCAAATCTCCCTATACTCTCCTTGTGCAAATAGATCATGAGCTCCTTTACTTGTAGGTGTGGATGAGTCACTAGAGTGCTGAAATTTTCTTGAAAGCGAATCTGCAGGACGCTGCAAATCACGATGTAGCCTTTGTTATGATTGCTGCAAAAGAAGATTCGTCTTGTGTTGAGATAGAGCAAGGTCTCTTAATATTTTCTCCATGCTAGGCTTCTTTTCCTATGTTGGCGAGGAAGGTAAGAAGGTAGGGAACAATCTTCCATTCATAACTCAAGCCATTGATGTAAGCTGTAAGTGAAGCAACTAATATACACCATCAGGCTGGCAGGATATTGGATCTGATACCACTGTAATAACCTTGACCCCCTTGGACCAAGATTATTGCAAATACCCCAGTTTGACAATGTTATTTGCCAAACTAATTTAACGATTTGGCTTGAAATTATTAAACTCCTTGTATATGCAGAATAAAAGTAATCTCGTGTTTGCATAGCACAATAACTCCAAACCAATGTCTTAATTCCATCGCATTGCAAATATGTGTATATTCAGATACCAATAGGTGATATGCATAAATTCTGATAGCAATATGGAACAGAGCACAACAATCTTAACATAGCAAGCATTCTTATGTAACAGTATATTTTGTTTCATTGGACATTGTACATAATATATCTAATGCCTTATAGATTGCAGATTATCACAAGCAACCAAACGATATAGGACAGTAGCAGTTGTTCAGGAAAATGCAGGAAATGGTCATACAATTATTCATTTGATTCTAAAATGGCAATTGACATAACCCGTGATGATTGGCCAGCATATAATTGTGCCAATCATAATCAATAGAATGGCAAGAACATCGCCAGTATCTCTCCGTGTTTTGGTGGCATACGGCCAGCACATAAGTGCATACGAAGTGTCAACAATAATCAACACAATCAGCAATACAACCTTGGCTCCAGAAGTAGTTTTAGATCCACGCTCATTAGCATAAGTTCAGTTCCCTGAGAGTTTGCTAACTCAGACTCCTTATTTGAGTAAAATAGTCAACGGAAATCGTCTAGCCTTCATATAAACGCTGATAAACACTGACTCTGTATTGGTGTTAAATGCCAAATCTGGATTCTCAATATGCCCAATATCTCCAGTTTGTAACCCATGGCTCTTAGAAGGAAGGACCGGCTTAAACATATTCATTAAGCCATTAGTTGATTATCTCGGCCAGCAAATAGGAAGCAGGTAAAGACACAGGACCTGATCTTGTTGATTTGCCAGGTATGCGAATAAAATGTGGCACAAATCTCCTTCGTATCACTCCTTGTAATGGCGGTTCGTTATTGACATTTTAATTAAGATATTAACCATGATACTCCTTATAATGTTACTTTGTCTTTTTTAATGAAGATAATAGACATTGCCATCTCCTTATTCGTCATAGAGCCTGAGTAGTAATATATTCACCGATAGCCGTGATCACCTCCTTTTATGGCTTCGAGTCCGCTATCAGATTTGAAGAACTCCAGAAAAAGGACTTGTGATATACATGGTCCTATACTCCAGTGCCATCATATTATCAAAAATAAATGGAAAACCCGATAAACACCTTGGTCGCCTTTACTAATCATCACATGCCTGTCGATTACACTAATAGTGTCGGAAATAAATATCTACAGGTAGTATGAACATATAAACCTTTGTCGATATCAAAAAGCCCATACACCGTTGTATAATGGAATAGGTTAGTGAACTTGATGCCAGAGATCGCTAATCATACTGTATTCAATCCGCCTGATGAAGCAAATATAAAATTATACAAAATGAGATTTATTCAAATGATCCCGTTTGGGTTTCCGTCCAGACGTGATCTCCAAAATCTGAGAGGTTTCGTTCTCAGAAGCTTGATTGCAAAAGTTTCAACTCCATACAATCTCGTGATGATATTCCATTCCCTCGATCAACATTTTATTTCCCGACTTTCAGTTTTTCAAACTGAATTATTATTAAGGCTTAATGCATTATTAAGAATATATTATTTAGTAATATATTTAATTAATTAAATAATTAATAAGCCTTAAAGAATTAAGAAAGACTTTATTAAATATTTAATTAATTATGTCTGATGTCGTTTAGGCTTTAGACGGGGACATCACAACAAATTTGAACCGTAAGTTGCTTCTTAGGTATGACCATTCCTATCAAAATGCAATGTAACCATATGAATTAGCAAATTGCTCCACCTTTGATGTAGTATTTTTCTTTTGTGAAAGAGCATGGAACTATGGTTTAGCTGTTGCTCTCCCATGATATCTAACTAGATTCCAAAAATAATACAATTTTGGAAGTTGATTTTATGTCATATAAGTATCCTACATATCTTGCATCTATACATCTGATCAAGACAAATTGATCATCTTGTTTATATTCCAAGTCATGTTTCACTGTACCACAAACATATCTCAACACTCACTATGTTGTTTTCCAATGGCACACCTTTGGTTCTTAGACGAACCTTAAAAGATGATTGACAATATAGTTGATATCTAGCTTGGTGTAGGTAAGGTAAATGGGACTCCTAATTAGGTGACAATAAAGAGTTGCATTCACTTGAGGTGATGGATTAATAACCTCTGCATGGTGTTGGCTCAAATCCACAAATTTTTTGCAATCACTCAGATCCTAGCTCTTTTTTATCACCAAGTTCTCAATATGGACAAGGCGAGAGTATATGGAGACTAGAATGAGGACAATGGAATTAACTGAAAAATATTGGTGACTAGCTGTCCAATTTACCATCTAAGAAAATCGTAGAATTGATCCAGCTAAATGACTAATGATGAGATTGCAAAGTTCAATCAAGTCAAACTGGCTAAATACAAGTTGAATTCATCATGCCAAAATGATAGACTAATTCATCCGATTTTGACACACACCAAGCATGACATAATACTCCAGAAAATAGAGAAAAAATGCAGTGCATGAATCAAACATGATCTTTACAATAATAATAAGGATCTGGTGGTGAATCATGTAGGAATAAAATGAATAACTATTGGCTGTAAGCCATCTAGTTTTTTACAATGATTTCACACTTCAAAGCACTGGTACACAAGAATCGAATGGTTACATTAGCTTATGATAAAAGTTTAGAAATCATTGATAACTCTATTGGCAATATAGATTTCATTCTTTCAGATGAAAATCAAAATATTGAATAGTACATACAATATTAATGCAATTGGTTGAAGATGAAATATACTCTTTCAATTTTTTTGATTTTTAAATGAACATTTACAATGTAACCAAGCACCCGTTAAGGTTAGCATAACCCAAAATGTTGCATGAAAGAACTCTAACCAAGAATGCGCCCTAAAACCACTTAAGGAGGAGGGGCGGGCATATGGTTAGAGGATCCCTAGGATCTTCTGAATCAACTATTACAATGATTACACTGAAAGAGAGATTAAACTCGACACCAAGAATGTGCACTCAAGATCCTTTGATAGGCGAGGTGCTAACATATGGTGGGGTACTAATGCTGAAATTGAAATGAAATAGGCGGATAACCAGCCATGAGAAACTTTCCACACTACCACCAAACAGTGGGGGGAAAAATATTACAATTCAAAACTAATTCATCCGCTGCGGCGGGCATCCACTCAACAGTGGGAATTCTCCACTTGACAATGGGTGAGAAAGAGAGATACAAATGTTTATTCTCCACATTGGCGGTAAACCAGCCAGGGGTTAAGGTGTTTGCATTAGGAAATCACAAGTAAATGCAGTAAAAACAATGACTGGATTAGTAATACTAAATCTCAGCCTTATAATGAAATAAATCTGCATTTTCCATGTGTTACAATAATATAATCAATGCAAACTTCTGAAGAATGTTTATAACAATATATAATCTTCTCAATCGTCAAGATATAAGCCAAAATCTGAATGTTTAACAATCTGATATGCATAAACAACAGACTGAAAATGTCAATCAGCAAACATGTAAATCAAATGAAATGCTCATAACTCTTCAAATATACCTCCAAATGATGTAAAATAAACTGTAGAAGTATTCTAAGAGGTAGGCGCCCAATCTCCAACCCACAAACTGCATTAAAACTTAGAGAATGATTAGGCACGAATCCCAAGGTAGTCCCAACATGGTACGACCACCTTGAGGGGCGATTTTCTACTCAAAAATCAGAAACAGAAAACTAAAATCTGCAAACTTCAAGGTGGGGTCGCCTCAAGCATAGAATCATGATGAACAAATACCCATAATCAAATTAGCATTACCCTTAAAGCTGTTAATGATTTTCACCTACAACCATGACTGAATCAGCAACAATAAAATCTGGAAAAACATCTGAATCTTCACATTGAGGCTCAATACGTACTTTTGAATGAAACAAACTCTCAATCCATCATCTAGGGAACCATAGTTTCAGGCCCGAAGAGTGGAGTAGAATTGCTAAGCTTTCCCTTAGCCGGATTCTGGATTTCAAACCAGCAGCATAACTTTGCTTTTAAAAACATGACATAATCAACTCTCTACAATGCAACAATATATAAGTTTCAATGGGCAAATGAAACACTTTGAATTCCAAGAAGTTGAATCACTTCAACTTCCCAAGGGACGCCACCTTCAACCATTCACTTTATTGTGAAATAATAAAACATTATTTCCCTTCCCTTTAGGCGTCCATTTCTATTTGCAACAATAAAGCATTTAATAAATCATTAAATGCTCAACATGACCCTTTAATGCTCCCTCTTTAAAACAACATGAAGTTATCACTCCTAGGCATGAGGGAACAACTTAAAAACATGAAATTAACTAAGTATAACACTTAGTCCAAGGAGATAACCAAAACCAATGCCAATACTAAAACTGAAGGATTACCACAAATAGCATGATGACTTGAGCTGAATTGCAGATGATGATATTGCCAAAATTAGATTTACTAAAAATAGCCACTGCCAAAAATAGTAAATTCACTTCAACTCAATAGAAAGCCAAACTGATCGGACACACTGAACTGCAAAAGATTGAGTTGCTGCTAGAGTGATATTGCTATAAATATACTTACCAAAAATAGCATATTTCTATAAATAGTAAGTTTGCCAAAACCACATCTGTATGCCAATTGAGCAGTAATATGACTTATTATAAATAGTAAGTGTTCCCAATCTGCTTAGCCTATGAGTTTTTGGAAATAGGCTAAAACCAATTGTAGAGCTTAGGGCTAAATCGGGGACATTACAAAAGATAATATACGTTGATTAATATGATGCAACTCCAAAATTAAATAAGTTTGATATTATGAAATCACCCAAGGTGTATGGCCCAACCTGGCATTTGAACAACCTGCAAGGAATAAACTCTATGGCTTCATTAATGACTGTAACTCAACCACAATATGAACTACCCTCCACACATTGGAACAGCCTCACCAAATCAGAAATTAAGAGAATACAATCAACGCCCAATCACTTCATTAACAACAAAAACTTCACAGATTGCAGATGTATGACCAGTTTAAAAAATGTATGGAATATTAAATTAGGACTTCAATAACGCAAAAATGATGGTCGACCATACGTCAAAAAGGTAATTTTCATACAAGGTCAAAATGAAGGTTCGAAACTCAACACTCAATGCATAGAAAAATCTGCCAAGGATACGTATGACTTGTAGGAAGGAAATACTAAAAAATCTGCCTCAAATAAGAATCATATAACATGATAATAAGGGCTTCCAGGGTCAATGCCTAAGCATAGAAAAACCCTTAACAATAATCATCATTCCATTCATTTGTATGACCAATAGAAATAGTGCAACCTGATTTACTAATGGTACAACCAGCCTTTTGGAGATAATATGTCATAAGCTTTCAGCCTCTCACATGACTCTTATTTAGCTTGCAAACAAACTTAGGGATGATGCTATCACAAATAGAGGAAAAACCAACTGTTACGGCTTGCCAAAAATGAGTTATTTCATAATAATTTGCATCCCTACTCACATAGGTATGGCCAGAAAGAGTATTAGACTCACCACCATATAAATATAAAATTTAAATTCATAATAAAATATAACACCACACAATAAAGAAACTAGAAACAAACTTTGAAAACCTCACAGCTAAAATTGAAGCATCGAAATCAATACCTGTTGAAGCACATTGTCAATTCTTGTATAGAATTGCATTGAAAACTAGGAGGGTTTTGTCCTTGAAGCTTTACAAATTCAGAGGGTTTTCATACTTGAGAAGAGAAGAATAACACATGTTCATTCTTGAGAAAATGAAATTGTTTTCTTTTTGACAATTATCCCTCAAAGCTATAAAAAAATATATAGAAGGTCCTTTTAAATCACTTTTTTGCACCTTCGGTCTAGCAACACTTAATTCAATCACTTAAAACACTTTTTTAAATTATTAAATATAAATTCTCTTTTATTGTATTTTTATAATAACTTAATTTAATTATTTAATTAATTTTCTCTTTTTTACCAACCCATTAGCCTATGGAAAAACTATGAAAAATAGGCTAAGGGTCATCAACGAACTTACACTTGAGAGGGGGACATGGCAATGGATCATTTCTTGATAGTTATAATCATGTCTCAATTGGTGCGGCATTATCAATTTGAATTTCTCTAGCAATGTCTTGGCATATTTCATTTAAGTTAGAAATATATGATTTTTCTTTTGCCACACTTTCAGCGCCATAAATTAATGCTAAAATCCAATTCTATCATGCCAAATACTTGTTTGAAATCATTCTTTGTTGCGTCAATGAACCTTTTAGAGGTTTCAATTATATGTTTAGATCATGGACATAAGCAATAAAAATCACATTATCCCCCCTTGCTCTTTGAGGTAGAGATTAGGATCATATGGATTCTTGGGGAATCCATGACTTAGGAGTTGCTCATTGATCTTGAGACACTAGGCTCTATGAACCTGTTTCAAATTGTTAGAGAGATTTCACAAGCATTTACACTTTCTACTCCTAACCAAGTATATAGACTTACTCCTTGAGATCTCCATTTAAGAAAACACTTTTCACATCCATTTGACGAACATGTTAATCAATTTTACTAGCTATACTCAGAACCATTCTAACGGTTTTGCTCTTCACAATGGGACAAATGTTTCTTCATAGTTGATGCCTTTCTTTTGAGAATAGCCCTTAGCCACAAGTTGAGCCTTATATTGTTAATGTTTTCATCTACTTTGTATTTTATTTAAACACTTATTTGCATCCAATTTCCTTCTTGATCGAAGATTAAAAAGCTCTCGTTTGTTGTTTTTTAATCAATGCTTGGTATTTAACATCTATTGTATCTCGCCATGACTTTAATTCAAGAGCTTGCTTCACTATTTTTAGTTATGAATTTTGTATCATTGTGCACAATACAACCAAATTAAATTCTTGTTGTGAATCTTTGGCCTTGAAGCAAATATATTAGAAACTACATCTAACTTTACATCCTTTATGTTGGTGTACTACCATTTGGATATTTTGTAGACAATAGATGAGGATGAGATTAAGGTTGTTCTATTTGAAACAATCTTCTTCTTCATGTTCAATATCTTTAAAAAGTTCCTTTGTACTCTCAAATATTTTTGGTGTTTGATTTTGTTTAGTAGATAGCGAGGAAGGTGTATTGCAACCACTTTTCTAATCTCTGTTAATGTGCAACTTCTTTGTAGTTAGATTAATGAGCCGATAACCCTTAGATTCTAAATTGTATCCAAGAAAAAGATACACTCCAAGAATTCATAATCCAACTTTTTTCTTTACACCTTGGGGATGTGCATGAAAACTGTACTACCATACACCTTGAGATGTGATATTGAGGCCTTTTTCTTAGTTCAAGCTTCTCTAGGAGTGATGCCATCAAGCACTTTAGTGAGTGTCTTGTTCAACAAATACATGAACCATTTTTTACTTGAATATGAGAACCAAATTTGCATCCTTAAACATACTTTGCACCATTTCTGGGATGGTATGATTACACTTCTTCGCAACACCATTTTGAGACATATATGTAGTGATTAGTTTTGTTTTTATCCCATGTTCTTGTAGATATGCTAACAACTCATTGTTGGTGAATTCTCCCTATCAATCTTAGTGAATTGCCTTGAGAGGGCAACTAGTTGACCTTTCAGTGAGGGCTCAAAATTCCTCAAATTTGGCAAATGCTTGATCTATGTTGGTTAAGCAATATAACCACAATTTTTTGGTGGGTCATCCACAAATAATTGAAAGTATTGGACATAATTATGAATTAGTATCATTGGTCAACATAAATTGGAAAGCACCAAGGTCAAAGGACCATTGACTCGTTTTTTTAGTAGCAAGAAAGGGAGCTCAATGTTGTTCCCTAACAAGAAAACAAGAGTAGAGATTTTTCTTTTTTTTTTATGTGGGAGAAGTCCTCACACCATCTCATGTGTCCTTAAAGCAAGAAGATAGCCAATGTTGAGATGACCAAATCATTTATTTCAGAGTGTGGTGAATGAATGCGCGTTTGCCATTAGGACTTTGTCTTCATGTGAAACATCAAATTAAAATATCTTTTCAACTTTAGAGGCACAAACATCTTTATAATTTTCAAGATTTGTTTTGAATGAGACAACTTTCGACCATTTTATTGATCAAATTCAACTTTCAAGCTATGTTGAAGTAACTAGTGTATTGACAAAGGATCTTATTGAGCTTTGGAACATAAAGAATGTTTATAAGTCAACATTTGTGGCTTGTCACTAATGCCTTGAACTTTGTAAGTGGTATCATCTCCCAATCAGACCTGTTCATATGAAGTTGAAGTGATAAAGTTGAAAAACCACTCTCACTTGTCGTGCTTTGAGGCACTTTAGTCAACATACCACATCAATAGTGTTGAAGAGGGTGTTGATCTGTTTTTGCGACTTACAAAATGTCTTGCTCATTAGATTTTTTTGTAGAAGCAACATTCCCCTATTTCTTGTGAGTCTTTTTTATCTATTAGGTATTCTTTTTTTTGTTTGGCTGCGAGTTCTAAATTGATTTATGTTTGGTGGACTCTCCATTGGAGAAGGAGATGTACCTACACTCTTAGAGACCTTTGCACAAATGAGGCTTTTCTTTTTCTATGCAAATTGAGTTTCTTGTTTTGGTTTGGGTGGACCACTTTGATGTTCAAGTTTCTTTCCCCGTTGTGATGCAAGAGTCTAATTGTATATGGAGTTTGTGGTTTCATAATGAATTGCTTCTTCTTGTTGAAGCAAAATTCACCAATTCTATAAATTTTGTATTTTTGTTAGCCACATTTAAATAAGCAACGAACACTTGAAAGGAAAGAGGTAGTGCTCTCAAGACAATTGATACAAGTAAGAAGAGTCATCTTAGATTGTTTCTCCAACATAGGATTGATGTCTAATTGTATTCTCAAGTAATGTGGCTAACTTTAGAGATGAAGAATTTGATTTTGATCCTTTGGTTCATACATTGTTTGTAGATTGTGCCATACCTCTTATTGTATTTTTGACAATTTGGATCAAGTTGGACTTTATTGATGACCCTAAACAATATAACCAATTGAGCCTTTTGGTTGGTCTTCTCAAACCTTTGTTACTCATTGGCATTTATTGCATGTCGTATGATAGTCCATTCACAATATCCCATAGGTCTTCAAATTCTAATTGAATTTGGACCTTTGTGTTCAATGTTGAGTAGTTATCACTTCTCAACAATTGAGATTTTCGAAGCATTTGAACCCATTATTGTTGTATATGTGGTTCCTTATCTCTCAAAATAGGTTCCCCTTTCTATATACTTGCCTAATCAATATACCCACCCTTCCAATAAGCTTGTCGGTACATGAAAGGTGTTCTGTATATACTTGGGGTAAGTTAAATAGACCTTAAAGAACGTGAGAGCATAATGATTTGTGGTACCTTGGTAGTTTGTGAAAGAAATATGTGCTATCAATAGCAACATAGAAGTAGTTTGCTTCGTATATGGAAGTGCTTTTGACTTGTTTTATTAGGATGTGCTTCAACTTTTATTGCTTGACAACAATGCACAAATAGATGGAAATAGAGTGAAAATTTTCAAATAGGCATGTTCTTTTTTTCCTTGTCAATTTATAGGATCAATACCATAGTCTTCATTGTTACAATTGTATTAAAAATTAGACACTTTAATTAACACTATATTAAACAACACATTATGATACAAAATGAAACAAAATATTATCATAAAGTTTAATAGTTTTAACTATACTTCTAAAAAAGGTACCAATCTACCTACTACAATAAAACAAATTAATACAATTTCTCCCTTTTTAAAACTTTATTATTATGCACTATTTTTATTTTTTTTAACTAACTCATATAGAATGCATCGTTTATGGTCTTAAAATGATTTCAGACTTCTAACAACCTTTCTTTGGAGTTATGAATCATGGATATGATAAAAGAGAATGCAACATTGCATCCAAGATTAAAAATGTATGCTCCCTATCTTTGAAGAAACTTTGCACCTTTGGTTTTAAAAGAAAGTGTTTGCACGGTATTGGCGTGGATATTTTTCCTTCCACACTTCAGGACAACCTTCCGCCGCGTTGTAACATCGGTAGTGCTTAGGACATAGACCTGACTCAGATATTAGGGGGGGCTTGTTTTATTTTCTCCCGTATCTGTTTCTACTATGCGTGATGTCCTTTACAACACTAAATCAGTCCAATGAAAATAGATCTTCTCACAATAGGAAAACAACACACCTGATTGCTAATAAAGTCTGAATTGTTGGCTGTATTTTTAATTCACTCATAGCAGACGGATTTATTGGTGGGGCTTTAATGTAGCATGAGCTTTCAAGTTTCAACGTGTTCACTTGTTAGAAATCATGGCTTGCCCTCACGACTTCTTCGCATAGTACAAGATCTGTATTGCTCTAATATCAAATTGAAAATGTGAATGGAATAATAAAAGAGCAGGATATTTTTATTGTTTTAAGCAGTCAATTATCTAAATAAGTGGCAGTTTCATAGTGTTGGTGCGGTGAAGCCAAATCCTGCATGTAACGGTAGAATCTTTTACTTTGTAACGATAAAATCTCCCATACTGTACCGGCTGCCTTTTGTATGCATTTGCTAATTCCGGTGCTTTGCATGCATTTGATAGTTCCGATGTGTCGACCTTTTTGGTTGAGCTTTTGCTTTGGAGACTTGACTGGTTTTATATAGCTGCTGTTGTGAATGTATTATGGATTGAGAATTAATAAGATTAGAATCCCTTATTGGAGAGTGGACGTAGCCTATTGGGCGAACCACTTTAAAATCCTTGTGTTCCTCTTCTATGTTTTTAGATCTTTAAATTCAGTTCTTTCTGCAATTCTTCTTTCATTTTTATTGCTTCAAGTTTTTCTCAACAATTGGTATCAGAGCAATGGTGAAAAAACTGTTTTTGAAATTGTGAAGAATTTCTAGGAAAATGGATGTAGCAGCTTTGGATGATTGGGCTCGAGCTCTCATGTCTTGGTCATGTGGTTCTGGAGAGAGTTTTGATGAAGTGGGAGCTGCGGTGACAATTGTAGACAGTGACACGGAGCTAGATGAAATTGTGCCAATGGAAGTAGATGAATCTCTTGTCTATTTGGCTGCTGATTTTGCCACTGAAGTTCTTATGGGTGATGTTGATCCTAATTCCCCGAGCATTGCCTAGGTGAGGTATGTATGGGAAAAGCCTCCACAAGATTTGGGATGTGAGGATTTTGACATGCTAGAAGAATTGGAGAGCCTATAGAGGCTGAAGGAAATAGAGGGTCATAAGGAGGATACAACAACAATGGATGTTGATGTGAAAGCAAAAACGAAACGTCGTGTACATTGGTGGGATGGCTGGAAAAATAAGGAGGATTCGACTGAAGAGGAGAAGGATGTTGGGTTTTAAATTGAATCTGCACAGGAAGATTTTTTAGAAGATCTCAAAATTGAGCTTAGAGCACTTCTTGAACACACAGGTGATGCACAACATAGGAAAGCCATCATGGAGGAGTTGCAGAAGAGGGCAACGGTAGATAAGAGTGGCAAGTCTGTAAAGGACTTGGTATTGCTCATCTATGAAATGGTTCTTCTCACTTCTGGCTTTCGCCTCGATGATCCCAATACCTTTACTTCCAGAATTCATAAAATGTTAAAGTTGACAACGACCTTAAAGCTAGTGAATTGTTTGATAAGAGTATGAAAATGGAAGTAGAATTGCGTTTTGTTGAGCGCTTGCAAGATGAGCCCCTATTCATGGTACTTGCCCATAACGTTCAAGATTATGTTAAACAGATGCAAGAGGTCTATGAGGCCATGAGAAAATTGGCAGAGAGGCAAACCGGGACAAATGTTGTTGCATTTGAAGTTGATTTCAATGGAGGAGAAAATGGAGCCATGGAGGTTATTAAATCCAACGTGCTTTGGAGGAGACTCATCTGAAGCGTTCTTGAACAAAATTTGGCAAAGCTAAACTCTTCGTTGGGGCTGATATGAAATGAAAATGCAGGGGATACAATAGTGATTGGACTTCAAGTGGGAGATTGTTGGTGCGGTGAAGCCTAATCCTGCATGTAACAGTAGAATCTTTTACTTTGTAATGACAACATTTCCCATACTGTACTGGCTGCCTTTTGTATGCATTTGCTAATTCCAGCGTGTCAACCTTTTTGGTTGAGCTTTTGGTTTGGAGACTTGACTGGTTTTATATAGCTACTTTTGTGAATGTATTATGCATTAAGAATTAATAAGATGAGAATCCCCTGCTGGAGAGTGGACGTAGCCTATTGGCAAACCACTATAAAATCCTTGTGTTCCTCTTCTATGTTTTTAGATCTTTAAATTTTGTTCTTTCTGCAATTCTTCTTTCATTTTTATTGCTGCAATTTTTCTCAACACATAGAAGAGGCCTTCCAAAAATATCTCAACAGGTGTTGTTGAGAATTTTTAGGAATTTTCATAAACGACTAGTTCTTTGGATTTTGTAATAATGGATAAACTTAAAATTTTAAGCTTTGGATTTTTTTAAGAAATCGGTGGTCTCATGATCGTTTTTAACAAAGAATGTTAAATCTACAATTATATAGTTAAATTTAAAAAAAAATCATAGATGAATGATTTCTAGCAAAAGAAAGAAATAAAGTTGATGGGAGAAACTTTCAACCACACCCAAAGACACCCCCTTAAGTTGTGGTTTAATGGAGGGGACTTCCTAAAATATCTCATTAAGTGTTGATAATCTTTAAGAGATTTTAGAGGCAGGTGGTCTCATGAATTTTGTAATAATGGGCAAGCTTATTTTTTTTAGAAAGTTAGTGGTCTCATGATTACTTTTTGGCAACAAGGAATGCTAATTCTAAAAAAATATTGTGAAACATTTTAAAAATTACAAATAACAAAATTGTAAGAAATTGGTAGGAGAAACTTTCATCCTAATCTTAAAGACAACCTCTTAAAATCTAAATCTACAAAGTAGGGGCACCTATTTTCTTGCACAAGATTTTAATTTATCTTGTAGTAATTTTCTTCTTCTCATGAGACCCCAATACTCCACAAAAGTAGTTCCTATAGTGATTCCATAAAACCCTCTAAAATCTAAAAAATAGTGCTTCCTATTTTTTACACAAGGTTCTAATTTATTCTATAACATAACTTTTTTCTTCTCATAAACCTCTACTACATAGAATTAATTCACTATTGTTAGTGCAAAGTAGTTCTATGTATGGATTATTGCTTTTTTTTTAATAAGTTTGTAAATTTTCCCAAAACAATTGTAGGCATGTGCTCAAAAGGATAAATTAACACATGTTGTTTGTGTTAGAAGTTTTAGTCATGCATACCAATGGCACACTTCATTACATGAAAAATCATATGTAGACCTATGTGCTTTTGTCCAATATGTAGACATTTTAATTTTTGATTTTTTTTTTAGAAAATGTCATTGGTGTGCGCTCAAATCATTATGGGCCAAAAACCCTAAGAGCACATGCCTTCGGTTTTTTTTCCCACTTTTCTCTTTTCAAAAGTTAAAGAAAAAATTGTTGAATGTTTTCTATTAATTTGTTTAATATAGGAAGTAAATATCAAATTAAAAACAACCCATCTTATGAATTGAAATAAAATTTAGGTTAAGAGTTTCTTTAGGTTTGGCATCATTAATATATTTGTTTTATTTGATAGTGATTATGTAGTTGATTAGCTTTTTGGACTTGATAAAATATTGCAATCTACTTAAATTAACCTTTAATCTTTCTTCAGTTCAAGTTGTTTGATTTGGGATCTACAATTTGTATATTAATTAATTTAGGACATCACATTGGAATCGACTTTAAAAGTAGTATTGAGTGTGATCTCACATATGGACTTGACAAGACATTCAAGTCTAATTAAATAATTTGGAACCTTACATCAAAGTTGTAACATATCTAGCCTATAAAGAAAATAGGTAATCAATATGTCAATAAATTGATATGATTAGAGTAAAATCAAGTTAAAAATATCAGTTTCTAAATGATATCAAGTTTAGATCCGATTTGAAGATGTAATCAAACTTAATTTATGCTTTGCATCTGGACACACATGACCATGTGATGTTTTCTTGATTGAATAAGCATTTGGTCCATCAGAATATGGCTAATTTTTTTGGCAAATGCTACAATGTGTGACCAATCTTTAAAATGAAACATACAATGATTTAAAATTTAGATTAATAACCTAAGAAGAGGTTTATGGTTAATCTATTGGATTATTAGAACTTCAGTATTAAATAAATTGAAATACATGTTAAGACTTTTCACACACCCAAATTTGACCTGTAACATGGTATAACCAAAATATCCCCATGTTTACATAAAACATTGTAAAACCTAAAAACATAGAAGCTTATCAAAACATAGATAAAACTAGAGAAAACCAAAAATAAAACAAAATTAAAGCATTGAAATTTAGTAGCCTCAATTTCTCTAAAATTGCAATTGTGAGACAATAATGCATTATATTGTTATATTATTTAGGTGTTTGCTATAATTAAGTGCTTGTAGTTGCTTGTATATGGATTTGGGTTAAGCATAAGCAATAAATCTCATATTGTAATGTGAATGGTTGAGTTAATATGTTGAGTGCTCTTTTTGTTAGGTTTTTTCTTGAAAGGATTTTCTATGGTAAGTAATTGTTTTATATTGTGAGTGTGCCATTATATTCTTTCTATTGCATTCAAAATTGTGTTAGCATTGTTTCTCTTGTATAAGTTTATCAATATTTTTCTCGTCACCTTTTGGTTATTGTATGCTAGTAAATCAAATCAACCGTAAGGCCTCTAATCTAGTACACACTTAAACACAAATAAAGAATCTAAAATACAAAGAAGGTAAAAGTTATGTGTTTGCTAATATGTTGAGTTCAAACTAAAATGCTTATCTCAAAGAAAAAGAAAGAGTGTTTCCTCAATGTGTTGATCTCACATAGATGATTAGGAGACTAAGATCTAAGGAGATTGTTGATGTGATAATATTCATGATAGACAAAAGCAAAGTTGTCAAGTAGTGGCTTCAGAGATACATAGAAGCAACTCTTATGCAAGAAGGATCAAGGACCTTGCATGCCTTGTCAAACACATCCTTTAAAAGAACTTTATTGCAATGACTAGAGAAGAAATAGATGATAGATCATGAGTGAATGTTTAATTATGAACTTCCCTTAAGGCTTTCTTAAATACCACTTGCTAAACTAAAAGGGGACAAGCTTGGGTTGTTGTCAATCTTGGTGATATGGGCTAGAGAAAGTAGGATAAGGGAGAGGGTGATGTGTAATGGGATGATAGTGATTTAAGAAGTGTATTATGTTGGAAGAATGTGCAGTGAGAGGATATTGAAGAGTAGAGTGAATTCCAAGCAAGGAGGATCTTAACTCTAGCTACCATCAAACCCTTTCCCTCAAGAACAAGAGGTTGATAAACAAAGAAATAAGTTAGTAAGAATTCCCAATAAAATGTTGTATACTTTTGTCCCCTTAGAGCACTTGGATTGCCACTTGTGGTGTAAGCCACGATGTCATGAATATAAACGTGAAAAGAAAATATTGAAAGTAAATGATTGAAAACAAAGTGTAGAGGGGAAGTTGAAATGAAATGTTGAAGATAAAGTTGTGTACTTGAATACTTGTTTGTTGATGCAAAAGAGTATGAGAGTTGATTGCATGGTAAGCTAAAGAAATGGAATGTGAGACTATATGCCCCTAGTGTGATTGCAAGTGTGCAAAAGTTGTATGCCCCAAGTAAGTGAACATAAGAGAAGGTTATGCACATGTGAAGGAGGTGCAAAAGGATTCTATATGCCCCCAAGTGAAAGTATGTTGTGAAATGTATGGAACAAATGCAAGTAGTGCATTTGAGATGGTCATATAGATGCAAAACATGCAAGATTGCATGATTTGGTCTATGTGGTTGATCATGATTACATGTTGCTACTTTGGGGGAGTGGCCTAAGAAAACACATTGCTTATGAGCTTGGTCTGTGGCTTCCTTTGAAGTTTGGGTATTAAATCTATAGAGTTCTTGCTATCTAGACCATAGAGCAATGATGAAGTGAGAAAAGTGTAATAATTGTCATCAAAATTGTGGAGACTTTTAAGACCAAGAGGTTTCCTTTGTTTGATGAACTCCTCACTAGACTCCTTATTTTCTTGTTATAGATTAAGAAACTAGTACAAGTGGTCTAGACAAATGTTTCTAAATTGAAACCATTTTCTTTAGTTTGTAAATAAATAATCAAATGTTTGTGTTGGATACAAATCTAGGGTTGAATCAATGGTGTGATAAAATCTTGGCGATGCTGATAGAATTGTTTAAAGTGTAGGCTAGGGTTAGAAATTCCATTAAAGTGGGTTTAGGATTAAAAGAATGATTGCCAACCTGTGAAATGTCTAAGATGAGGGCTCATTGAAGGAATGATGTGATAAATAGATTATAAACATGTTTTAGTTGGAAGGGTACAAGAGAGGGGAAGGAATGGCAAAAGGATTTTCATATGCTTAAGGGGCAGAATTATTTTCAATTTGGGAAGGGTAATGGTGAGGATTTGATTTTGACTAGTCACAATTTGTGCCATAAGGTGGATTAGATTAGGGCTAGTGAGGGAAGAAGGGTTGTTAGAATTGAGGAGTTGGATGAAACTATTTGTAGAAGAGGAGGGAAGTTGGTTGGGATTATGGAATATGTGGCAATGAGTTTGGTCGTGGTTGGAACCATTTGCTATAGATGGATAGGAAGAGAAACAAGATGCATTAGAAGGTGGGAGTGAGGGGGTGAGGAGGAAGTTGTGGTACCTATTGACTTATCTTTGTTAGAGTAGGTAATGACACTAATGTGCAAGGTAATATTTTTAAAAGAATCACTTGAATATTAATGGCTAGAATGTACATAATATGCATAATTATCAGATTTCTATTAAAGGGATAGAAGGAAAGAAAAAGTATGGAAATTGAAATCCAAAATGGAGGATTGGCTTTGTGTTCACCAAAACATATACTATTGAATTAGATCAACCTTAAGGATTCTAATCCAGCACATGCATTAACACAAATGAGAAAGAAGGGATCTAAAATGAGAAAGAAGGGAAGAGTTGCGCCTCAATTATTGAAATGTTGATTTTGAGATAAAATACTTCTCTTTGAGTTGCTTGAAAAACATATATAAAGAAAAATAAAGAGAATGTGGCCTCAATGTGTCAATCTCCACCTAAACGATTACAAGACTAGGAATCAGGAAGATTGCTAATGTGATAACATGTGTAATAGATAAAATCAAAGATTTGTTATGAGCAATGGCTTCTAGAAAGCATATAATCAACTTCTATGCAAGAAGGATCAAAGACATTACATGCATCATAAAAAAGACTAACCCTTAGAAAGGCATGAATCATATTGTGAAGTAACTATATAATGACAAGATCAAATATAGATGATAGATTATGAGTGAATGGCATTTAGCGCTTGCTTAAATACCACTCACTAACCAAAAGGGGACAAGGTCAAACACAAACAACTTTGTAGGCATGCACGTGGGAAAGTAGGATACACGAAAGAGTGACGTATGAAAGGCTTAGAGTAGTTTTAGGGAGTGTAGTGTTGGGTGAATGTGTAGTGTGAGAGATATGGAAGGTTAGAGTGAGTACCAAATGGGAGGAACCTAATTGTGATCATTGTTGACCTCTCTTTCTACATAAGGTGGCAAGAGCATGTAATTGACAACTTGGAAATAAATTAGTAAGGGTTCTCAGTACAATATATTGTATACAATTATTTCACCAAGTATATTGAATGCTTTTGATATTTTTTTCGTCCTCAAAATGGATCAATGATTCCTTAGCCTCTTTTTTACTTTGCTTGATAAAGAACTTATTTCCTATCCTAGGAAAACTCGAACCCTCAATTTAATCTTTGATTTTTTTATAATTAAACAATGATGCCTTGTTACTTATTTTCTTCACTATCAACTTCAACATCATTCAAAGTACATGGGGTCAAACTTTGAATATCAAACTTGACATATGTTATACTACATAGCTTTACAAGTGTCAATCTTGTTCGATGATATGTGTAGAAACCAATCAAACATTAAAAATGAATTGAAAAAATGCGAGAACTTGTGTTCTTGTACTTGCTAAGCCATCACTTCCTCACCTTTACATATTAATGTACCATAGATATCTATCAATTATGATGATAGTTGGCTAGATAAGGGAGTTTTTGTGTTAATACATTTGATCTCTTGGATCAATGTACAAAATTTTTACTATATATTTTTTAGTTACAATACCATCTTAATCTATTATTCTTATATTCTCTTTGATTTAACACTCCAAATATTTATTTTTTTGGTAAATTGAGGGTGTTCATATTACCATTAAAATTGTGAAATTAGGTGAGCATAACCTTAAGTCCCCTTACCTTGCCTTCTAATTAAAGACCAACTTTTTTAGTAACAACAATTATTTTTGAATGTTTTTTATGATGTTCTAAAACCTTTTGCTTTACTTTGTGTAACTTAACTTACCACTTGCCTTAATAGTAGTTGAGACCATATGTTACTAAAATAAATTTATAGTACTTAAAGTTCTCTTAATGCCATTTTTCCTTTTAAAGCATCATACCTTGTTGTCATGAAAATGTTCACTATTTTCACCTTTTTAATATAGAAAATTCTAAATAGTTGGCCCTTATTCCTTGGGCATCAATTCCATATGACATAATAACTTTATTTAATGGTGTCTTTATATTATTGATGTAGAAACCATGACATCATTTGTGCAATATTTATTTATGAATGGTTGTTTTGGCTTCACAACCATAACTTTTCTTTATTGAAATTAGTGATCTTGTGTATGTTGTAACATTTTGTTGGTCTTCTTCAACTTCAATATAATAAACATTTATTTGATTATTAAATAATTCCTTAAAATTCTATTTTGTTTGTTTATCTTTAATTTTATCAAGGTTGTGGCATTAGTATTGAATTTGTGTGTGTGCATGTGCACACGCACACCCACATATACATAAAACAAAAACATATTTTTGAAATAGTGTCTATTATTAATAGTCATTATAATATAGATGCAAATAATTTAATATATTAATATTTGTGTTTTGTGTTACTTATACAATTTAAATTGGAATGCTTATGCAGGTTAAATGTCGAAGACAAACCCTTCTAGAGTACTTTGGAGAGAACTATAATAGGTCAAAATGTAAGGATGGGCCCAATCCATGTGACAATTGTCTTAAAGAGACCAAATAAATATCTGTAGTAAAAGTTGAAATACATTTTATTTTTCACATGTTTGTGTATATTTCCTTTAACAAAATTTTAGTACAATAATCAATCTCAAATATTTGAAGATATGAAAATATCTTGCTTAATTAAAGAACAATAGACTAGAAGCATATATTAATTTCTATATTTGTATCATTCTTGGTTTGTCGAGTTAGTTCATTTAATTTGAGGTTGCATTTGCAATAAGTGTACACAATAAAATTATAAAATGAAGATTCTAATCAATGTGGCCTAGGAATGAGAACATTTTTATGTTTCTAAGTATTACAAGAACTACATAGTGTATAAGTGTGAATTCGCACCCCTAACACAAATTCCCTTTTACCCCCTTGCATTTTAGAAAACCTAATCCGAAGGTGAAATTCCACATAAGCCCACTGCTTGCATCACACTTGGCGCTTGCTTTGTGTGTTGGTAGGGGTGTTTATGTTTAGGACACCCGCGCGATGCGCTAACGTCCTTGATAGATTCTCGCGTCTGGAGCTTGTAGAGGTATTACCATTCCCAATGGGAGTCGATTTGTAACACCCTCTTCGACTGACCAACCCGAATATGACCGTTTTCTTCCTTCTTTCCTTCGTATTCACTATTCTTTCTTCCATTTGGCATCTCTTGGATCTTTGGACCTCTCCATCCTTTCTAGCTTTCTCTTCACTCTCTAGCTCTCCACAAGCTCCAAGCAGCTTCCTCACCATCTCTTAACAACACTTTACACTTCAGAAGTGTAGCAACATCAACACTCCATCACTTCAATAGATCAAGTGGAAGAAAAAACCATTGCAATAGAGGTTTGAGTTCCTCTCATTTTCTCCCCCACTAGCCTTGAGCGTTTTGGGCGGAGGTGGTAAGCTTTCACTCCTCTCCTCTATTATTTGGTTGAGTAGCATAACACAGTTTTGTAGTGCTTTAGTGCTCTTTACTTCATTTCTACTTTTCTTTCTATCTATTTGGCTGTCCGTGGAGGTGGGAACACCAAAATGGGGGATTGACTGAGACACACCCCTATACAACCCCAACATTTTCTCTCTTGTGTGTAGTTATTGAGGACATTCACCAGCTAGAAGCTTCATCAGTCGCACGGTTGTAAGCATTTCCTTTCCCTTCTTCTCCTTGTCTTTATCTTTTCTATTTCAGTCTATTTCTTTTATCGCATTTTGTTGCTTCATCACTTTCTAGAAGTTCTTAGCAACTAGCTTGTGAGTAGCCACTTTGTTGTTTCCTGTGATAAACTCGTTCCCTGGTCTGTACGAGATGCCAACGCGTCTAGAGGACGCCAACGTGTCGTGTTGTTGTCTACATTCTGCGTTGACGTCCTTTGGCCGAGAGCTTGTCGGTTTGTCTAGAGAATCTCTATGACCTGCACTTTCTGGTTCTAGAACTCTCGTTGTTGTCCTTTGAGGTAGTTTAGTGTAGTTCGCCCCGTGAGACTCTTTGAATGAAGAGAACTCGTGAGTAGCGAATCCCTCTTCTCTACACATAGTAATTGGTTCTTGCTTCGAGTGGAGATATGCTAATATATTAGGATTATTGTTTTATTTTTAATTTTTTAATAATACAAAGTATTTTTTTATAAGTAAATTTAGGTTCTCACCCATTCAAGTTGATATTGATTATATAATAGTAGCCAAAAAGATTGAAAAAAGAAAAAGTTGAGAAGGTTATATTGAACACCCAAAAACTAAACCTCTCAACCAATAGGTTAGGTAGAAGGTAAAATCCAACATATAAACCAAAGATTAGTGACAACAAAAACACCTTTATCACCAACTATAGCAGATTAGTATGAAATGAGGCAAGGTATGCAAAAATGCTTCTTACATTAAAATTTGGCAGAGTGTTGTGCAAGTTTCAATATTTTAACAATCATAGAATGAATAAACACATAATGCATAAATTATTATATACCATATTACATGTACATGGGAAAAACTCTTTTAGGAGAATACCCTTACACTCCAAAGCAACCCAATATATTATTCAATAAACAAAATAGTTGCAATACACTTGCAGAGCAAGCATTTACATGAGTATCACTAAGTAGAGATCTTGAGGAATTTTGACAATTTAACAATATTTACAAAGCTTTATATACAACTTCTATCTCAAATACCTAATATATAGGAGATACAATACATGAAACTATCAAATGGTAACTTGAAAATCATGAGTTAAAACCAAATTGGGTCTTTTATTATCTTCAATTAAGGATGGCTTATGATGTGTCATGAGATGGTCAACAAGTGTAACTACTTGTACAACTCTTTTATGTGTTTAACATGTTTTTACATTTCCTATGCAAACTTTGGAAGCCATAACTTTTGATGTGGGAGGTCGATTTGGCTTTTCTTTTTTAACAATTGTAGAGGTCAAACAGACCTACACAATAGGTACTCCTTGGTAGTGTTGAACAACTCAAAATATTTATTTTGGTCAAAAATCAATTATATAGCTCAAAAATTAAGTTTTTTGTTGAACACATTGCAAGAGCAAAGGGACCACAATCTAATTGTTAGGGGTTGAGAGCCTTATAAACAAATAGCACCACTTGATTTTTTTGTGCTTACTAGCTTCATCAATGCATTTACAACATTCTTTAAAGGACCAATTTTTTTTAGCATCACCTTCTCATCTTTTACCATCTCTTAAACAAAATGATACTAGACATCAATATGTTTTGTCCTCGCATGAAAGGTTGCATTCTTTGCTAGACATATGACACTTTGATTGTTACAATGAACATAAAGGCTCTTGGCCCAACTTTTGAACATAATAGCTTAAGCTAGATAGCTTCCTTACAAGCATGAGTTGTTGTTACTCTATTTATATAGTAGAAAAAGTGACCATAGCTTTTTGCTTATGCATCTAATTGATTGCACCAGCAAAAATATTGAAAACATATTCACTAGTGGATCTTTTATTTTAACATCTCTAACCCAATTTGAATCCACAAATCCATCAATACAAACTAAATGTTTGTTTTGTAGGATAAACATGATAGCATGATGAATACTCAAAAGTACCCCACAAATATTTGAAGATCCTCTTTGTTGCATCTCAATATACTCATCCAAGATTAGCCATAAATCAGTTAAGGATTCTCATTGCATGGGTAATGTTTGGTCTTGTGCAAACCATCAAATACATCAAACTCCCAAGTACACTAGCATAAGGTACTTTTCTCATATCCCCCATCCCACTAGAAGAAATTGGACATTGCTCAATAGATAAATTTGTCCCCATCATAATAGGAACACATAATGGCTTGCAATTTGTCATATTAAACCTCTCCAACACTAAATTCACATACTTTGGCCCAACCAAATGATTTTGTTCACTCTATTTTTTTTATCTTCATCCCCAAGATGTACCTAGTTGAAGTCTTTCATTTCAATTTGTGTCGAAAGATGAAACTTCAATTTACAAATCAAACCTTTCCCATTACAAAAGAAATAACATATTAAATATATAATCCAATAATGAGAATACAATCACTAGCAATCTTATAGTACATGCAATCATCTAATTTGGATCTCAAAAATCCCATACTCAACACAAAATAATCAAACTTTTGGCGCCACATCGTAGGTGATTGTTTAAGACCACACATTTTTTCAACTTACAAACCAAATGTTATTTACATTTCTTAATGTAGTGCTTTGGTTGTCATAGATCTCTTCCTCCAAATCACTATGAAAGAATGTTGTTTTTCACATCCATCTATTCAACTTCAAGATCATACACTTTTCTAATGAGGATAAAATCTCACCATAATTTATTCCTTTGTTTTTAGAATAACCCTTTGCAACCAATCTTGTCTTGTACTTCTCAACATTGCTATTAAACCTTATTTTTGTTTTGAACATCGATTTGCATCCAATATACTTTCACTATCAAGAAAGTATACTAGGTTCATTCATATCCATAGCCTCCTTTACAATCATAGGCTCATCAGTGTTAGTAATCAAAGAAAAAATACATTTCCAAGTAGAGGGAGTATATCTATCTAGTTGGTGTCTTTGTTTTGTGGGCCTCCTCAATGATCGAGGTGGAATTTTATCTCTTCATAACTTTGAACTATTTGAGCTTTCTTCCTCTTTAGGCCCTTTATTGTGGAAGAAGATTTAACTTCTCTAACAATAACATTTCTACTATACAAAACTTTCTCAACCACAGGATTCCAAAACTTGTATTTTTAACACCAACACTATAGCCAATGAAGATACATTTTACAACCTTTGCTCTCCAACTTTGGTCATTTCTCCCTAGGCACATGTGATATGCCTCACAACCAATGAATCAAACATGTCTCAATGAAGGATGTTTGATTGACCACATCTCCATAGGTGTCTTGTCAACAAGAGTTGATGTAAGAGACATGTTAATCATGTAGGAAGTTGTGTTAACTGCTTTTGCCGAAAACTTTTGTTCCAAGTTGGCCCTAGTAAACATACTTGTAGCTCTCTCCATCAACATCCTATTCATTTTTTTTGCAACTCCATTATATTGAGTGGTATACTGAGTTGTCTTATTTCTTTCTATCCCATGATCCTTATGAGACTTATCAAAATATGTTGAACAAAAATCATCAACATTATTAGTTCTCAAAATCTTAATCTTCTTACCAATCTAATTCTCTATAAAGTCCTTAAACTCTCTAAAATGATTGAAGTCTTTAGATTTACTTCTAAGAAAATATACCCATGTTCTATTGTAATCATTAATAAAAGAAACATAATATACAAATTTGGAAATTAAAGGAATATTTATAGGACTAAATATATCAAAATGGATTAAATCCAACACCCTAAAAGATTTATGAGAACATGAGAAAAATTAAATGTGATTTTATTTTTCATATACACAATGTTAATTAAAATCAAACTTAAGATCACAATCATCAAGCCATCAATAATTTTTATTTTTCAAGGTCGTTAAACACTTCTCACCTATGTGATTCATCCTTTAGTGTTTAACAATGTTTTCTCTTTTGGTAGTTAGTCTTGAAAGCATGAGCATATTTAAGTACCCAAAAAACATGACCATTGGAAGTAGATACACCACACTTATTTGTTGGTTTCAATGGTGAAGGTAAAAAATTTATCGGATCTCTTCACTACAGAAATTGAAGAAATATTGCACTGAACCATGCATGCATCTAATTAAATTAGCGTACCAATCTAAACACTCTTAGTAACCATAGCTCATTTGATTATCTTGCACCCCCCACTTAAGAAAACAAGCTGCACATGTGCATCATTCAGTTTAATCATGAAAAGAAGGTTCTATGTCAAACCAAAGATATGTTGTACACCATTGATCCCCTTCACTCATTTGTCAAAGAATTGAATTAGGACTCTACCACAACCAACAATTTTTAAATAAGAATCATCTCCAAGTAACAACTTCCCACCATCATATTCTTCATATTTTGTAAGTCGACTTTGATTTGAGGTCATGTGGAAAGAGACACTAGAGTTTATCAACCACACGCCTTCTATTGCATGAGTAGGAAAGGGAGTGACAAAAGAATCACCTTCATCTTAATAGGATCTCTTGGACTCATCATCATAATATACCTTTTTTCTTCTTTTTCTCCTCACAATTTCTTCTTAAAAGTCCAATTTTGCCACAGTTTCAATATTTTGTCTTGAACTTACCAAGAGATTTGGATTTCCAATGGGATTTGGATCTAGACATATCTTGCTTCTTGTCATTTCTTTGGGATCTTCCATGAACTACTAGGGCCTTCTTGGTTGACACAAAACTATTCCTTCTCATTTCTTTAGAAAGTAGGGACAACCACTTTATCCATCTTAAACTTGGTGGTAATGCTCTCAACAACCATATGTAGGGGTATCTTGAATTTGAAAAAAAAAATAACAAAGTTATACATTGGTCCTCATCCACTTTCAATCTCACATACTAAAATAACTATCATATCAAAGGAATTTAGATGTTCGACTATAGATCCACCATCTTCCATGTTGAGGGTATATAATTTTTTTAAGAGAAACTTATTCACTAGGAATTTTGTTGGATAAATTTCTCAAGATTCTTCCAAAGGTTTGTTGTAGTAGTCTCTTTATGCACATTCAACAACATTGAGTGGCTAAACTAAGTCTAATAAGACTTTTCTTCCCTATCCATTTTGTCCCAGTCTTCTTGTGACATAGCTATAGGTTTGGATCTAAATACTACAACCCATAAATCTCAATCTATGAGCACATACTCCATCTTGAATTTTCTCAACTCAAATTTTGTGCCTAAATACTATTTCATCTCTATCCTTGAAGTGCTTGTCATCTCTTCTTGCAATAAAATCAATACCTTATTTCCACAAACTCCCACTCAAACAAAGATTAGCACAAAAAGCTTTCTACCCAACACCTAGAATTTGAGATGATGAGGCTTTAAAACCAAAAGAAAGGAACAAGGTATGCAAAAACACTTCCTACACTAAAATTTTGAGAGTTTTGTGCAAATTTCTATATTTTAACAATTATAAAAGAAGGAACACATAAATATAAATTAAGCAATATACTAAACATAGTGTACATGGAGAAAACCCTTTTGGGATAAAATACCCAAACTCTAAAGCAACCCAACATATTATTTAGTAAACAACACCATCACAATACACTTGTAGAGTAAGCATCCACAAGAGTGTCACCAACTAGAGACAATGGAATTTTGATCTTATCAATATCTACAAAACTCTATACACAACCTCTATCTCAAGAGCTTATTATAAAGCATATATGGTACAAAAAACCATCATATGGTAATTAGAAAAAATCATGAGCTAAAACTACCCAAAAAGTGGCCCAAATCCCAAATCTCAGTGAGTCCATAGGATAAAAATAACATATTCCTTACAATTTTTGTAACCTAGTTATAATCTACTAACTAAATCGGGCATTCCATTTTGGCTCCATTATATTCAATAAAATATGTTTTATGATGTGTCATAGCACACATCATAAGTTGGTCAACAAGTCTAACCCTCCTTACAACACTTTTATGTGTCCAACATGTTTTTACATTTCCTATAAAAACTCTCGAAGGCCATAACTTTTGATCTTGGAGGACCTTTGGGCCATTTTTTTAAAATTATAGGACTTGAAAGGACCCACACAATAAGCATCCCCTAGTGGTGTTGAACAAACCAAAACAATTATTTTGATAAAAAAACTAACTCTATAGCCTAGAAATTGATTTTTCTATTTTATTACTCAAAAATTAAATTTTTTAATAATTTTATCAATAGGAGAAAGGTTGAGATACCTTTCTTATCATAGTAAAGAACCAAACAAAAATTTGAGTGGTTTGAATTTGTTGGGAAAGTATGCCTCAACTTTCTAGTCTTTCCCCTTGCAGACAGGCGATTACTTCATGTTTTTGGCCTTTATCGCCATACCGCTACAAGCTTACCTTGGTGGCACGGTTGTGCGGTTTACCGCTTTACCACGGGCCACCTTGCTTGGTCTGGCGGTGGCATGGTAAGTGGTGGCAGTCTAGAAGGCGGTTACCGCCTTACCGTAGGGTACTCCTTTTGGTGGCGTGGTAGTGCGGTGAGTGGAGCGTTCAGTTACCTCCCTACCGTGGGGGCCGCTTGGAGGTGGCATGGTGGTAGCGACGGTTTGGTTCTGGTGGTTACCGCTCCACCGCGGGCGGTAAGCTCCCTCACGGCGGTGGTCGTGGTGAGACCGCTGGTGGTCTGCTTGGGCGGTGACCGCTCTATCGCGGTGAGACCTGGCGGTCTTTGCGGTAGCGCGGTGAGACCGCTGACGGTTAGGCTAGCAGTTACTGCCACACTGCAGTATGTCATGGTCAGGGCAATGGTAGTGTTGGGCGGTCAGAGTCAGAGAGCTCAGATGGGTATACCGCCACAACGTGAGGAGTCTCGATGAGCTCGGCGGTAACGTGGGGAAGTCTGGGTGAGCTCATGTGGGCTCACCGCAGTACTACGATTGGGTCGCCTGAGCTAGGCGGTAGCGCGGTTGGAGGCCGAGGTCGAGTCGACACAAGCTTACCGCCATACCGCGGTAAGAGCCTGAGCTTGGTACGGTATCGTGGTGGAACACATAGGTGAGCTCAGAGCTCGATCAACCGAGCTGGACCAGAGTCAAAGCGGCAAACAAATGAGAAATTGACACGTGGCAAAATCTTTATGATCTGATTGGCCGAAGCTTTATTTTTTGATTGCGATTGGGTTGCATTATTGAATGGAGGTTGACAGACATGTCTGAAACCGATTTAATGCTATGTGGCTCGATGCATGCTGATTAAGTGGTGCACGTTATCAGGGAATGGTCGAAGCTTGCAGGTAGGATAATTAATTATCCTGATGACCATTGAACGCTAGGATGGGCAGAACAGGTTGGCACATGGTAAGAGATTATATGTAATCTCGTGTGTAGTCAATTAGTATGATGAGCGAAGATAGAGAGGCTGAGAGTGTTTGAGCGATCTTCATCGTGAACACTTAATCTCTCAGTTCTACGAAGATGTGAAGTTGAGATGCCTTGAGGCTGGGCTGGCCGTGACAGTCAACTGAGGAGCTGAAGGGAATCTACATAGTATGTCGTTTGAAGACATTGTAACTGTGTGAAGGTTCTGAATATTGTGTTGCCTGCATTCTCCAGATGGACAAGATGTAATCTTTTGAAGAGCATAGCTCTGTGTTTGTATTGTAGCTGATTTTTGTTACTGAATAATACAAGTGAGTTGAGTGTTTTGGAGGGTGGGGTTTTTTACCTGAAAAGGTTTTCCCCATGTAAATCTGTGTGTCCACATGTTTGTCTTTCATGGTTGTCTGATTCAGTTTCTTGAATCTATGCTTGTGTTGAATTTGTTATATGTTAAGCATTTACAAGGATCAATGGGGGATTTACTGTGCCTGTTTCTGCTTTATGGCATAGTTGTTTGTGTCTTTGAAGTGATAAAAAATGAAAATCACTAAGGCACTGCTGTCTTAGACGTCCGTTCTATGATTAAAAACCCATATTGTATCCCCAACAAGTGGTATTAGAGCTGGTTAAGGGAGGTCAAGGCTTGATGATACCAACAAGTGGTGTCAAAGCCTTCTCTCGGTTACTGAAGTTCTGGGTATTTCTCTTGTAATGTTTTCGTAGCCTTGTAAGCTTGAGGATATATGGAGAAATCGGTTGGTGTTTGATCCTTCGATGAGTGGAAGTTCTTGCTTCTTTGATTTAACACGTAGGTTTGAAAGACGCTGGAGATGACTGGAGTTGATCATATTGTTGCAATATGGTCTGAGGCTCCTGGCTCGCAGCAAATCTTCCTGATGCAAAGGGTGTGATATGTGCTTGTGATTGTGTTGCAGCAAAGCGTGGTTTCATACTGGGTGTCTATGTGAGAGGCTCCTTGGCGGCATGGAGTTGCTTGTGCTATTGTTCAGCCATGGAGTATTGTGCCTATGCTGGGTGTTCCGACTTAGCACTGAAGGCGGTTTCTCTATTGCTCTGTTTGCATGGAGGATATGAAGTTGATCTGGGTGGTTTGTAACTTCTGTATAGCTTGGCTCTCTCGTATGCTTGTGCATGAATGAGGTTTTGGAACTGGTCTGAAATGGACCTTCTATTTCTGCTTACCTGTTTCTTGCACTCACATGGTTCAGATTCATGTCTTTGGCTCTGGAGGTTTTCTGTAGATTTTCCTAAAAAGTCTATGATGCATTTTCATATTTTCTTTTCATTGTTCTAGTTAACCGTGATGGTTGTGTGTAGACTGTTGGGCCGTCCAGATGAGCAGTAAATATGGAGGTGCATGGGTGTTTTAGAAACACTGTGGTTTTGCAGGTTTTACATGGTCAAGGAAAACTTGTGGTTTGTGGAGTTGATGTTCAACTATTTTTCTAGACCCTGGCTTTTGGGGTGTGACTAGATGAGATAGTTGCAGTTCGACACGTTTTGAGGAGGTGTGATGTCTTCTCTACATGGGAATGTTGGTATGTGTTTTTCATTCAACATTCTTGTGGTGTTTGCTTTGTTGGTTTCCTAGACTATGGTGCTTGAGTTGTGGACGTGATTGGTAAATCAAATTTGTTGCTGATCTGGTGTTTGAGTCAAGTTGTCTACGTGGGTTGTTCCCTTTGATTATCTCAGTTTTGCAGTTTTCAGTGTGATGATAGATTTGCAGGGTTTTCATTGAAGTGGATCTTCGAGTTGTGCATTTTTTGTGGGCTGTCTTTACCTACATGTTTTCCGTGAGTCAACTTAGAAGTGGATTGCCATTATCCACGAGGTTGCTTCTGTGGTGGTGCAGATCTGTTAGTTGACCTTGTCTGTGGTCACTTGTGCATTGGCATGGCTGTTTTTGAGATGAAAGGATGGACAACATTTGAGTACTTGAATAGTCAGTGATGGGGACCTGAAGCATGTGAATCACGATGTCATGGAAAGCTTGTTACACTGACTAGTGTAAGATTTTGACAGTGATGGTGTGGTTGGTCATGATGCCTGGAGAGTTCGGTGTCACGTTTAAGTGGGAGCTTTAGCAGTGACTGTGGATTCATCACTTGGTGATGAATGATCTTCTTTGGTGATGCAAATGCTTCTTGGGGACTCTTAGATCCTATTGCTGCAGAAGAGTTCTCTCGCATTTGCAAGGTCACTATTTGAAGATGTGCAACATCTTGGAGCCATGGAGGACATTGTTAGTTTTTTGGCTGAGATGTTGGTGGTGCTTGACAAGTGATGTTGGTTTAGAGTTTGTTTGCTTTATGTCATGATTTACTCTTACTTAGATTTTTGGCATGTTGCTTTGTTCTTGAGACCATAGCTTGTTCACCTGAAGCATGGTATCTCCTAAGGGGGATGTGTAGATCATGGTGTCATGATAAGTTCCTATTCCTAGGTTTGGAGCTTTGACAGTGGTCTGGTGTTTCTCTATGTTTTGAGTACTTTGGTCATATGTTGGAGGACTTCATGTTTAGTGTAGTAATGCAGGTTGGAGTTAGCATGAGATGCAGGTTGTTGGTACTCATGGATGCATGGAGAATAAGGTGAGGTTGGAATTCTTTTGAGAATATTATTGTTACAACTAAAAGTCCGAGTTGCCTACACCTTGGTTGAATGCGAGTTCAACAGAGACCATGAAGGGGAATTCTCTTGGGTAAGTCACGGTGGCTTGTATATCTTGGAGGAGCATCTTTTGTTTTCTTCTTGGTCTGCTCGGCAGTGGTGTCTCTTTGAAAGGTATTTTCCCATTATAGCTTTCAGATATGTGTTATGCTTGCTTTCATGATATGAATCTTGAGTTGTTTTAAGATTCTGGAGGATTCATAATGAAAGGTGGACAACATAGTGGATCTCCTTATGCTTTTGAGGACTAATAGGAGATGGTTATACGTGTTAGTTTGATCTTCTTTGAGGTTCTTACATCCATGGAATTGTTGGGTGTTGTTATGGCTTTTCCCTTTGGGATGTGAAGAAGATCATTCTTGACACAACTGGCTTTTTAGAAGTGTATGTAGGAGGATGCTACATGTTATGTTTTGTTGTTTCTCTCTATTTTGGTCTTTTTCCTCCTAAATGTTCATATGCCTTTAGATGTATGTGGAGCCGTGGTGTTTCCTTCTTCAGTCAGATATGGAACCTTGGAAGAATGTGGAAGACTGTTGAGAGGAATGTTTCTTGCAGCATGTGGTTGCAGGTTGTGCATATCGGTGTGGATGTTCCTTGGAACTACATGGTTACTCTTTTCTATGCGCAGAGTTTGGTGGACTTAGTATGCCTGAATCACTTGTGTTGATGCTTTGTTTGCATTCATCTAGACAATACCCTTGTAGTGGGAGTACCTGGACATGTTTGGTCTTTTGACCAGTTGACACATGGTGCTTGTTTTTGCTACTGATGGGTGGTTATGTGATGGCGTGAGTTTACTGATGGTCATACCTTTGAGGTATGGGTGATTGGATGGTTTAGCATGAGTTATGTGTGCTATTTTTCAGTCGTGTGGGTTTGATCAGTTGGATGGAGGCAATCATTTCTTCTGGTTGTAGTTCTAGCTGATTGGTTTTTTCTTATTCTGGAGATTCATTTTCTGTTTTGTGTTTGCATTGTGCTTTTTTGCTGTTGCTGTGGTGCCTTTTCCGCTTGAAGGATCAAATGTTTGCATTCTTGAGACTGGTGCATTTTTTGCCTTGGCGTATTCCTGTGTTTGGAGTTGTTGCTTGAGATGGTGGACATTTTTGGATGTCGTTGTAGGTGTCTTGGTTGGAGCGTGAAGGCTTGGTTTGGTTCTTGTTCGCTTTTTGGAGGAAGCCTAAAAGTCTTCGTCAAGTGGGAGATTGTTGGGAAAGTATGCCTCAAATTAATGGTCTTTCCCCTTGAAGACTTAGGCGATTTCTTCATGTTTCTGGGCTTTACCGCCATACCGTTGCAAGCTTACCTTGGTGGCACAATTTACCGCTTTATCGCAGGCCACCTTGCTTGGTCTGACGGTTGGGTGGTGTTATCGCCCTAACGCGACGATCTTCTTCATGTTTGGCAGTGGCATGGTAAGTGGCATTTGTCTGGAAGACGATTGTCGCCTTATCGTAGGGTGCTCCTTCTGGTGGCGCGGTAGTGCGGTGAGTGGCTGGTTGGCGGAGCATTCGGTTACCTCCCTACTGCGGGGGTCGCTTGGAGGTGGCACGGTGGTAGTGACGGTTTGGTTTTGGCAGTTACTGCTCCACCGCGGGCAGTGAGCTCCCTCACCGCAGTGGTCGCGGTGAGACCACTGGTGGCCTGCCTGGGCGGTCACCGCTCTACCATGGTGAGACCTGGCGGTCTCCACAGTAGCGTGGTGAGACCACTAACGGTCAGGCTGGTGGTTACCGCCACACTGCAGTATGCCATGGTCAGGGCAGTGGTAGTGTGGGGTGGTCAGAGTCAGAGAGCTCGGATGGGTATACTGCCACACTACGAGGAGTCTCGATGAGCTCGACGGTAATGCGGGGAAGTCTGGGTGAGCTCGGGCAGGCTCACCTCAGTATTGCGGCTAGGACGCCTGAGCTTGACAGTAGCGCGGTTGGAGGCCGAGGTCGAGTTGACACAAGCTTACCGCCATACCGCGGTAGGAGCTTGAGCTCGGTACGGTAGCGCGGTGGAATGCAGAGGTGAGCTTGGAGCTTGGTCAATCGAGCTTGACCGAGCTGGACTAGAGTCAAAGCGGTGAACGAATGAGAAATCGACACATGGCAATATCTTTATGATCTGATTGGCCAAAGGTTTATTTTCTGATTGCGATTGGGCTACATTATTGAATGGAGGTTGACGAACATGTCTGAAACCGATTTAATGTTGCACAGCTCGATGCATGCTGATTAAGCGGTGCACGTTATCATGGAATGGTCAAAGCTTGCAGGTAGGATAATTAATTATCCTGATGCTCATTGAATGTTGGGATGGGTAGAACAGGTTTGCATATAGTAAGAGATTATATGTAATCTCATGTGCAGTCAGTTAGTATGATGAGAGAAGATAGAGAGGTTGAGAGTTTTCGAGCGGTCTTCACCGTGAACACTTAGTCTCTCAGTTCTGAGAAGATGTGAAGCTGAGATGCCTTGAGGCTGGGCTGGCCGTGAGGCTGGCTGTGATAGTCAACTAAGGAGCTGAAGGGAATCTACATAGTATGTCATTTGAAGACATTGTAACTATGTGAAGGTTCTGAATATTGTGTTGCCTGCATTCTCCAGATGGACAAGATGTAATCTTTTGAAGAGCATAGCTCCGTGTTTTTATTGTAACCGATTTTTGTTACTGAATAATACAAGTGAGCTAAGTGTTTTGGAGGGTGGGGTTTTTTACTTGAAAAGGTTTTCCCCACGTAAATGTGTGTGTCCACATGTTTGTCTTTCATGGTTGTCTGATTCAGTTTCTTGAATCTATGCTTGTGTTGAATTTGTTATATGTTAAGCATTTACTTTTCTCAGAGGATCAATGGGGGATTTACTGTGCCTGTTTCTGCTTTATGGCATAGTTGTTTGTGTCTTTGAAGTGATAAAAATGAAAATCACTAAGGCACTGTTGTCTTAGACGTCCGTTCTATGATGACAGACCCATCTCGTATCCCCAATAGAATTGGTCACCTTGTCTTTCTTGGCAACCAACATGCAAAATGACACAAGCCATCCATTTATAGTGTCAAATTTTGCTAGTACAAAACTAATTCAACATAATTCTCATAGAGAATTTGAGTTAACCCTACACAACATTGCTAGCTCCTTTTCCCACACACATTCAAGCGCATCCATTGCTTCAAATTCCCTCCTTTAAGCTCCCATAGAGGAGAATATTGTTCTTATTGGGTATAATGTAACTAAGGATCCATTTCTTAGTCTTTGAATTTGAGATTGTGTTGCTCAATTTATTGAAAAAATCCTTCAAGATAGAGGCTTTATTTCGAAGAACCATTGTACTACTCAATTTTTCAACCCCTAATATCATCTTGATAAATCTTATTTTGGTAGCATTGAGGATGATAAAAGCTTTGTGCAAGCAATGATTTGAGATCACATTATTTTAGGGAAAATCGATGGAGGAGTGTCCAAGCTACATATTAAAAGTGCACATGGGTTTTTCAATCAAAACATAACTTATAAGAAAGCAATTTCAAAGCACAAAGTTGTTGGGAATGTTTCCTTAAGTGAAAATTTCCACATTTCATTATGTGTGAACACTATATGATTTGAGCCATAAAGGGCCATAATATTAACATGCAAAATTCTCCCCTTTGAAAATATTATGGTGCTTTTCAACTAATTAAATCCCTAAAAATAATCACTAATCAAGGATGGGGAGAGAATGAAATCTAGGAGTGATCTTGTTAGCTAAAGGATTCTAGTTGCTCATATTTAGAGATAAAAGGTACTTTCAATCCTTCAAAATATTTCTAATTCACATTGAGAATGAAAATTAATTAATATTTGTATTATCCAGTCAATTGTAATACTAAATAAATGATTAATAATTTCTTCAAAAATTTGAGCCACTAGGCTATCTTCCTTAATGATATTGTTAAGTATAATATTTTAAGTTGTCTTTGAATATACACTTCATGTTAATTTAGGAATCACATTTTAATACCAAAATTTTAAAAACCAAATTATTGAGGTCCTCTAACACTAACATCACTATTAGGACTAGATGTTATACACATTGCAATCCCTACTCCAAGGTTCTAGCAACTATTTAATATCTATAAAATATTGCAAATTATGAGTCCATATAAAATGGGATGCCCCACTTAGATGGAATCATGATATTCCTTGGTTGACACTCTTTCCATGTGACATTGATCGTATGGTTGTAATAATTATTGAATATGGGGTTAGGAAGTGGAATATGGAAAGCATAACTTTGAATCTCTACCATTTTTCATTAACCTTACAGTTGTTGTAAAAAGTTATTAAATATGGGATTAATAGATGGACTACGACAAGCATCTTTTATTAAATATTAATAATGGCAAGTAAGAGACACATGGACCGTTTGGGAGTTACATATAATTCCCTTGGTCATTGGGGTCTATTGTCATCATTAGGAGTTATGTTCTATTTTGGGAGCAAGTTGCTTTTGGAGTGTATGGGTCCAACTTGAACTAGTTGGACAAAGTATTGGCTCAAGGTTTTGAAAAACCATTGATCATTTCTTGGGTTTTCCTTGGCCTATATTTGAGGTCTTGGGATGGATATTATGTGGTTATTTTAAATAAATATGTTGGAATTCCTCCAAATTTAGAGTGTTGATTTCCTTTGAAACATTGTAATGCAAATTGTTTGAAAAAGTAATACATTTGAGTGTGTTGTGGTTGTGAATGTTAGTTTAAAAATATAAAATAGGAAACAAAAACAAATTAAATATCCTATTCCAAACCAAAGAAAACCTTAGATAGAGTACACAAAGAAACAAAGAAAATAACCAAAAAAAGTTACCCATGAACTCCATTGCAAGTTTGAATTTTTTAATTGGAAATAGTTAACATTATATATCTAAAATGTATTAGATACTTACATATCAGAATGTATTGTTGTATCATGACGTCTACTTGTCAAATAATAGATATCCCACTATATAGACCACATAGGGTCCCATAAAAAATATAACCATAATAGTAGTAACCCAAACTATAGTAAATATGTCATTCCATATTCAGGGCATGCAAGGCCTTGTCACCAAAACTACAAAAAATATCATGGAAGGCCATTTTTAACAAAGAATATTAGATAAAATTAATTGTATTACATACTAGCTACCATATATATGAACAATCAACTAATAGAAATGATAAAAAAATAGAACTCTCAATGTCTACATCCATATTGTTCCATCCTAGTGGCAGCTCTATCTCCAAGACATCTTCATTTGATCTTACCATTTCCAAGATAAAGTATCGATCATGGTTTCTCAACTTGCTATGCAATCCAAGATCTTTCTATAGGATCTCCACAAAATACCTCCTATTATACCTCTTTTGGAATGTGAGGTAGCTTCTCGAAAATGTGTGTTATCTTCTTTGTTGAAAGGCCAATGTCTTGCATACTTTACCTCTGCTCAATTGATGTCAACTTGTCCTTAATTTAGAAGCTTTGTGAAATTATCTTTAAAAACCTCTAGAGTAATATTCACTTGCATAACAATATCATGATATATGAGTCTTCTAGAAGACTTAGTAAATATCCTCCTTTTGTCCCTGAACCAATACTCATTCCTAGCCTTCTATAAAAACCATAAAATTTCAATGGATAGAACAAGCCAAAATAAAATAAATGGTTCACTTAAACTATTAAAAAATCAAAGTACAATGTCTTGCCAATTTGGGTTACCTTTAACCCCCCATCCCCTGAAGTCAACAAAAACATCATTCATATTTCTTTAGCATAAAGACAATCAAGAAAGATATGTTTAACAATTCCAGGAATTATACATAATGGGAAAATATTAACACTGGAAGAGTATGTGAAGTATGGTAATTTTTTAAGTAATACTAGCCATTTATAACAAGATTTCTTAGGTTCTATAACATTAGACTACACATGTTTAAGAATTTTTTACCACTGTTTAGCAGAAAAAGCAAGATTCCTATAGCTATTTAGGTGCCTGGTCATATCTAGGGCTTTATTCATAAAGTTGTAGATAAATTTAGGTTTTACTTTACACATAACAATGCCATCACACCATTTCTAGTTTTCTATGCCCGGGCTACCCCTAAAGTGTGTATAGTGTTATTATGAGTACTAAGCTTGTGGCTACCTTAACTCTTAATTAAGTCATATTATTATTATAATATTGTTATTTAGTTATTTAGGTCGGCCTAGGTTATATCCTAAGCATAAGTATGGTATATATAGAAGGTATATGTAGGTTATTATCAACATGTTGAGTATTATGTTCTTGTTGAAGAATATTGGAGAAGAATCATTAGAATAGCTCGTCGTATCCTCCTCGAAGTGGATTAGGAGGTTGCCCCCTCGAAGTGGCATATTATTATCAAGTATTTTCAACCTATTTCCTATCATATTGTTCTATTGTTCAATTTATTTCATAACAAGTGGTATCAGAGAATGATCTTGGCATCGTTGTGACAAGGCGATTTTTTTTCAATTTTGGAGGTCATTTTCTAAAACAAATATCTCCTAGATTTTGGTGAATTTTCATTTGATTTTTAAAGTGATTTTGAAGAACATATTGGAGAAGATATAGTCTAGATTTCAAAGAAATTGGAGAAAAATTGAATGATTTATTGCAAAATTAGGGTTTCTACCCAATTTATTTAGAAAGCGCATATATTTAACCTTGCTAAATTTCTTCCTATTTTTAGTGGGTTTTTGTAGAAATCAAAGAGGAGCCTAATCCAAATTTTAGAGGAATTGGAGTAGAAATAAGTGATTTACTGCATAATTAGGGTTTCCAACAATTCACTCTAAAGGCTAAAAAAAACTACTACTACTACTTTGTGCAGGAGAGACATGATAATTTACAAGAAGGAAAGGGTTAAAATTTTTACTTCCATTGCATACCCAAATTTAGTTGTATTGAATATATACTTTTATTTTATTGATGGATCATCTCTAGAATTACAGTTTTTTTTCTTAATTAATATAGGTTAATCTTAAATGTTAGTTTATCTCCTTTTCCTCTTTCTTTTTTTGTTGTTATTTTTTGTACAATTTGTACATGTTATTGTATCCGCTTTTAAATTTAATGATAGGTAGATATAAAAATAAAAATAAAATAGAAGCACCACCTCCCATATGGGATATGCCTCCCTTATGGGAGTTGTAGCCCCCCATATGGGAGCAACAAATCCAATAAGGGGTCACCTCCCATTGATGGAGGAGGTGGCCACAGGGGAGAATCCCCTATCCACCCCCTAAATTTATGATTTTTTTGTTTTCTTTTAAATTTATTATTTTAAGCATATTAAATTTATAATAAATTAAGTTTAAAATATATTATAATTGTATATAACATATAAATAAAATAATATAATTTATAAATATAAAATATATTATATATAATATATGATATATTATATTTTATATAAAATTATATTACAATGTAAGAAATGATATATGAGCGGGGGCCCTAGTTCAGTTGGCTAAACCTTTCCTATTGTAGGAGGTTGGTCATGAGGTCTAGTCTCCCCCACCCCCATGGTACTAGAGGGAGTTTCGTGCTAGCATCGTCAGTCATGTTTAAATGTTTACCAAGCGCACTGCAGTTTATAGGGTGTCGTGCTACCCGATTCCTGTAGTCTAAAAAAAAAGAAATGATATATATGTTATATAAATGAGAAAAAAATTGATAAAGTATTTGTATTTATAAATCAATATCATGTTTCATTTAACTATTATATATCTATGTATAAGTTTTAAATATTTCACATGGGTGAAATTCTTTTTTTTTTATGAGAAATTAAAATTGACTTATTAAGTTGATTTCTTCTTTTATGAGTAAAGGATTTTAAAAAATAGTCAAATCATAAATTATTTTTGTTTCAACTTCTTTAACTCCCAATGGTTGCAATGAGATTCAACAAATTCCATTCTTTTTTATGGCAATTCCAAAATGAGTGCATTTATTCCTTCATAACAACAACTTGACTACTCATTATCAATATTGCATTCTACTATAATGACCTTGAAATGATAAACATGAGAGCTCTTACAAGCCATGCCCATTTTTTTTGTCAACAAGAAGAGTTTTACCTATTATCATACAAAACATATTTCATAAACAAAAGTATTTTAATAAAAAAAAACCATGGATTATCATCTTCAATATTTTGAATAGGAGAATTCCAAGAGACATACCAATAGGGGGAGTAAAGATCTCCACCTTACCAACATGGAGTCATTAAACCATTTCAAGACCCTAGCCATCCCTTGAGTCGAGAGAACCATTTCAAACCCACACAAAAAGGTTGAAACCTAACACTAAATCCTTTTACAACTCCTCAAACATAGAAGGTATAAACACCATATCAATTCAACCTGTTTCACAACTCAATAAAAAAAGAAAAATAAATAAAACACAACCTATTAGAAGATTCAAAAGCACACACATTTTAAAAAAAAAACTCCCAACCCAAGAATCTTTCATATCACTTATAAAATCAACTACAAGCACATAGAGTAAGGAGGACTTATCTTTCTACATCATTGTAGAGAAGTAGCCTCCTTCTCCATTATGCCCTCTTTTTTAATCCATCACTCTTATTCTCTCCCCAAAGTTCTCTTGCTTTTTCCTTTTTCTCCCAAAATAAACATGCCAAAGAAAATGAGAACTCCAAAAAAAACCAACACTCAAACACTCTCCAAATAAAACTAATCAAGTCCCAAAAAGAAGAACCCCTTCCCATTCTTCTAATGGGATATTAATAGGGATTCCAAATTTGGATCCCTTGAATGAGAGGGTGACAAGTATGGCTCTCTCATTCATCCCTCAAGGCTACAATGCCCACAAGTGTCTGCACTTAAGTGTGAGGTTTTTGGGGAAGATGAGAGGGCTTGAAGTGTTCTTCACTCCACAAAGAGTACTCTCACCACTAAGAGGGGTTGGCTGAAATTTGAAAACTCCAACCCTTTAGTCCTTTCTCATAAATGAGATTGGAAGACTCTACACTCTTCCCTCTCCCCAAGATTAAAAATCCACCACTCTCCCTCAAGGGAAAGATATAGCTTTAAATGAGCCCCCGATTGGCTCAACTCCTAGGTACTTAACCTAGGGTCATTAAAAACATGATTCTACCCTAAAATAAGCTTTTTAAGCCCTTTTAAAATCCTTCAAATGATGAATCCGAAAATTTAAACCTCCTTGAAGCTCCCATCACTTAACACCACTTAATCAACTTAATGGCATGGCTTTACAATTAAATAAACACTAAAAACAATTCACACTTAATTCACAAGTATTATCCCCATTACTAGAATTACACATGATTCATAGCCTTTAGCCCTCAAGACATTTCCTAGGTTCTAAGGTTACCCTTAGAAATCCAAACTAAATAAACCAAAACACAAGATTCACTAGACTCTTAATACTAACACACATATTAATAAGGGTTTGAATCATTTTCCCTTCTTCCTATTGGAACTTATCTCATATCAAATATTCTCAATACTGATCAGTTAAGAACTCATGGTAACCATCTGCTCATAATATTGATGAGATTCAATTCAATGGTTAGTGGACAAAAATATATCTACATGTATAATTTTTATCTTCTCTAATGTAGGATAGGAATTCAAATCTATCTATAACAATAAAAAAACCCTAACCTTAACTTAATTATTAAACTACATTATTTAATGAATCCTTGAACAATCATTTAATATTAAATATCATTTTGTGACTTGCTAACCCATGTATATAACTTACTTTGTTAATTCACCTTAGATATACTTCTCATCAGTTAGGATTGTCTCAATTTTCTATTGATGATATTCGACCCATACTCCTTTTAAAATTTTGTGATCTTCAAAAGTCCTATTTCATTCCCAATCATTATCCTTTTTTCAAGCAACATAAAACACATTAGAACATCTTTTACATTAAATTTAGGTACACATTATTCCTTTGCTCATAACAATTTAAATTTGTTCATCTCATGATGCTTGTAAGAAATCCAAATCCCATATACTCATATACATTTTGAATGGGTCTTCCAATCCACATTTAGTAAGACACATTTTCTACAATAATCGTTTAAATCAACTCATAGAAAAATTAGACATTAAGGATGTATAGTCGGGTACAATCGTGGATGATTTATTATACCTTCATAACCCGAATATATATAAATTTATCACCTACACATACTCATTTAATCATAATGATCTAAGAGAATGAAAATAGAGATTTACCCAATTTATCTGTTAATGATTCCAATGTTATCTCACAATTAAACAATATTGATCAAAGCATCAAATGATTTACTATTCTAGCATATTTGAACTTATTAAAGAGTCACAATAGTTATAGATAGGGTTGGGATTCACACCTTAACTCTTAATTAAGTCATATTATTATTATAATATTGTTATTTAGTTACTTAAGTCGGCCTAAGGCTTATATAGGGTTATCGTATTGGAGGTATCCCACTCGAAGTGAATTTGGAGGTTCCCCCTTGAAGTGACATATTATTATCAAGTATTTTCAACCTATTTCCTATAATATTATTCTATTATGTAAGTTATTTCACAACATAGTCATCAAGCATGTCCTCGTTATTATCAAATTGCATAGGAAATTGGATGCTCTTGAATGCATCCCTTAGTATCGAATATGTTCCCCAACGTCTAGAAGGTAGGTCAATTTTTGTACTAAGGGAGGCCCAAAAATTCAAGTTGTTATTTCTCATGATATCACTAAATTTCTTTATTCCTTTCATACACCATAATTTAACAAAACACCCTTGTATCAAAGAAAGGGTCTTATCTTTATTATACAAATTCCACCAAATTGATGTTGAGGGGAAAATCTTGTTCCTATTCTTATCCATATATTCATATTCTTTGATCAAACCTTTCGCTTGCTCCAAATCTTTCCATAAGCTTTTAAAACATTAGAACCAACAAGGGAAAAAAGGAACTTGCCAAACAATAAGTCAGGGAGTGGAAGATTTTTCCATGATTTAGCTTTTTTGGTACTACCAATTGTATATTACTTCTCACTAAAATATTTCAAGGTTCATTTCCTTCCAAGGAATTGATTATCCATTTGACATTTAATGCAATACCTTTTTTTTTAGGTCTTTCAATCCTATACCTCCTTCTAGTTTATCTAAAAAGCACCATTCCAACTTAATTGAATATCTTTTTTATTACCTTTACCATCAGACCAAAGAAAGTGTCTGATTTTATTTTGGATCCCATTTACTTGGTAGTTACAAAATATCCTCACAAAGGATTAGTACAGGATTTAAGAGGAAAGGACCTTTTGACAAACTTGAATCCTTCCAACTAAGGATAAATATTGTCTATTCCACCTATTAAGCTTATTATCTATTGTCTATTTTATCTAGTTCCACATGTCTTTCAAACATGGATTCACTGCAAAGGGGATACCAAAGTACCTAACCTATTTGTTAGGGCCTCCCCGTTGGAATTCATATTTAGTAAGCCACTCAAGGGGACTATTTTCCAAACTCAATAATATGGACTTAACCTTGGACAATTTAGCACTAGATGCCTTACAATATAGGTTCAAATTTTATATTAAGCTATCAAAATTATCTTCTTCACGTTTCAGAAAGAGGACAGTATCATTTACAAACTGAATATTTAAAAGGTATTCTTTATTAGGAAGGCATATATATACCTTTAGCCTTAGGGCTCTGGTGGAACTCTCAAATTTTCATGTTCCATTGATCCAAATGCCTTAAATTGTGTGGTTTCTTGGTCTGAAATAAAGCAAGGGTTTAGGGTTTTATGTTGTGGGGTTGGTTTACTTAGCATATTTTCCCCTTCCTCTAAATCCTTGTCTTTGGGTCTAATCCTGTCTTGGCTTGTTATAGTCAGTCTTAGGTCAAATTAAAATAAGTTATGTCTTTTACATTCATGTACCGATCGACCCCTTGTGGTTAGAATTTCCCGTTTACCCGTTGCATAATATTTCCTTCTTATTTTCTAGGTCTGGGGTTAATATTTCATGAAGTTGGAAAATTAGGATTTGTTTGGCCTTTACATCCTTTACCAAAAATGGTCTTAGTTCCTTTTAAGCCTCTATCCATCATTATCCCTAGGTAGTCCCTTTTTTAAAAACAACCTTTCACCATGTGCTAATTACCCTCACTTAAGTTCTCACTCACCACTCAGCGTATTGCCCATCGTAGATTGTTTCATGACCACTTGCCTTGAATTGGCGATACGTGATGGACATTTCCCTTTGTATTGCTCATCATAGATTGGTTTTAAACCTTGAGTTCTAAATTAGCAATGTGCGATGTGAAGGATTTACTTTGTATCGCTGATCACCCAAGTGCTTTGAGTTCTAAATCAGTGATGCACGATAGCACTATAGCCTTTTCATTTTCTATCTCATTGCTTATCGTGGATGGCTGCTCTATTATCCTTTTCAAAGTAGTGATGAGCAATGAAGTCTTTTGTTCCAATGTTTCATCGCTAATTTTAAGTATAACTAAGGGCGATGCTTCCATTTCCCTTGATCTTGTAGGATGGACATGTGGCTAAATATTGCTCCATTGCCACTTGTCTCCCATCGCTAATGTGACTCAACTATTGAGATGTTAATCAACGATGAGCGATGAGCGATGAGAAAAGAGTAAAGTTAAAAGAGGACCCAGATCTAATGACTAAGAGATCTAATGACTAAGATCTTAGCTTGTATATGGTTCATATACCTGATAAGACACATAAAGCAAAAGAAACATCAATGATGAGCGATAGACTGTTAAGTCTTGTGCCCATTGTGCCACCTAAAACTATTGCAGTTACAAATGGAGGTCTAAGGAACATATCAGTGATGAGCGATGGAATATTTGGTAGAATATTCCCCTCATTGCCAGGTCTTAATGCATCACGAGTTCATCCAAAGGAGCCAAGATCAAAGTAGCGATATATGATGGGTGTCAAGCAAAATATGACTAAGGTAAATAAGGGTGGCATGGCCACATCTAAAGGGCAACACTAAAAGCAAAAAGAAAAGGAGCGAGCATAAAGGAGAGCCACCGATTATGTTTTAAATCAAACAGATCAACGACCAAAATTTGAACTTAAACAACTAAGTGTCAATTCACTCATGCGAGCTTTCTTTTAGAAATTAATGGAGGAGACAGTTGTTGAGATTCTCTTTTGGTATTTGTCCTCGATGACAATATTGTGTTTTAGATTGACATCTTTGTGGTTGATTATCAGTTGCACTATTTATATTCTATCTTGGTTTTGACTTCGGCATTATGATGATTGGTTTTGATGGTACTGATCTCTTGACTCCTTGTGCAAATTATAAGGATTCTTGTTTACAAGATAATGTTTCCATGTTCAGGTGCTATAATTTTGGTTTGACATTTTGTGCTACTGGGCTACAGTGATCGACAGGTTTATGTAGTATTGGCATGTTCGGATTTCTAACATCATGGCTTTGATAATATTTTTGAACTACATCAAAGTTTCATTTTTATATTCAGCCTCATTCTGGTAATGCTTTCAGTTAACTTGGTTTTTGGATTCTTCAAATGTAGTTGGTTTTTAGTTTTAAGAAAACCCTATCGGGTTTCCTTAAACATTTGATATTGTCATGGGTATATGGTACAATTGATATTTTCATGGGAAAATGACTTTAAAGGGAGTCATATGTTTACGGTATTAATATGGTTATCATGGGTATTAGAATTTATTATATTTCTAAAGGCATTAGATATATCGGGCTTTATGCCATGGAAAATGGCTTTGAATAAAGGTCAATAAATTGAACCTTACATTTGCATAGAATTGAGTCTTATGTTTGATAATTCACTAGGCCTTAAGGCCAACAACAGGTTTGTGAAATTTACTTGTCAATTCACTTGGAAAGTGACTGACATCGACTCTTGCAATAATGCCTAGATGTCTAAGGTATTCGACATGTTGATAAGACAAGGAAATCATGGTAATATTTTCAATTATGGTGTCAGTTTATTGCATGGATGAAGTTGATTTAGTCAAATTATTTGATGCCACAGACTTGAAATAATATCATGACTTGAAAATTCATTGGTTGCATTGCAAAGGAAAGTTTAGGGCAATCATGTTATGTTTCACAAGCTCGAGGGTTTGGAACCCTAACTTGGCCACCACCATAGAGATCTTCTCACAACTGTTACTCATTTTTTTGTTGGCTTACTAAAATTCTTTGACAACGAATGGGACTCTCTGCAAGATTCTCTCCGTGGTCGATATCTCTATCAGTATTTTGTCTCTGGGTGAAGGATCAAACCTGGAAGAAGTCTTTGCTACTTTGCTACTCTGTCGGTCTGGTAAATATCTCCATGACAGATTCTCTATCGTTTTATTTAGGTATTCACCTTATCATCTATTTTTTGAGGAACCGTTACTTCTATTGGCACAAAAATTGAAGAGAAGTGTTTGCTTCTTTCTGAAAAAATGCTCAAATGGGTTTATTTTTTTGTGGTCAGAAATAATGCATGTCGGTTACTAATAATTTGAATTGCATACCCAAACATTTTATCATATCATTTATGCTCCTGCCTTAAGGGATGGTGTTTTTCGTTGGAGGGTAATCATGATACTTCTATCTTTCATTTGGAATCTATGGTTGTTGTTCTTGGGTGCACTATAATGGGTGTTTCGGTTACATTTTTTGTTGCAGCAGTATTTGAGGGTATTTTTGTGCATGGTATATATTATTTAATTTTGTTTCAATTAGTATTGCCTGTGCAGGCTCCTTGTGTGGACAGGGTTCAGTCTTCTTTCTAAAAATGCACTTTCCTTGACCATTCTATCATAAACAAACCACCATGATGAGCACTTCTCAGAATCACTAAAATTCCTGGCAACATGGTTCGATAGAAGTTGGGTACATAAAATTTACCTCTGTTGTTTTTGAAATATGAGAAAGAAGTTACTGTGCTGTAATTTCTTGAGATGTAATGATGAAATATATGTAAGAAGAAAAAAAGAGTGAGATTAGTTTTTGAGATTTATGAAAAATAGAGAGATAGTGTTAATTTTTTTTTCAAAACTATGAGAAATGACTGTGAAATATAGTGAAAACCAGTGTGAGTACATCACAACCATTGTATTGAAGAAATGTTGAGTTTTGAGATTGAAAATCTGGAATATATGTAGAATATCAAGTTGTCTTAAGACTTGATAATGGCTAGAATTATGAAGGTTCATTCTTGAAGCTTGAGGATTTTAGGCATTGTCCGTCAAGAGGCTCTTGAGAGAAAAGAGAGAAATAGAGAGATCCTCTGTATCATTGTATGTCTTACTTAAAACAAAAAAGGGGTTGGTGCTCCTTGAAATTGGTGTTTCAAACTGAGGGGTTGGTGCTCAGAAATCAGCCTATAAGGCATTTTTAAAAGTGGTTATTAAAATAAAAGCCTAGAAAGGAAACAATTTGGGAGTGGTTTTTCTACCCCAGGAGGGTTTTCCACTCGGCATATCTTGTGTCATTTTTCTTATCTGTGGTTCATCTGTTTCATTGCATGAATACTTTATTATGCTACATTTCACTATCATACTTCTCATTTGAGTTATATGTGATTGCATTCAATACATGAATGAGTTTATCATTGATAAACGAGAGCATAAATATGTTTTATTTCAGTTTTAGTAAAATTTGTCAAAACAGTTAATGACACTGATTCACCCCCACCTCTCAGTGTCTTTTTCACTCCAACAATTGGTATTAGAGCATAGGATCCTCTGATAGGTCTATCCAACCAAGGATTGATTCTAGCCTTGGAGTCTGTTCAAAATGTCTCAAGCTCATGAAGGCACATCCATGACTAGAGCTCCATTATTTGATGGAACTGATTATGTATTCTGGAAAATCAGAATGGAGACTTATTTAACTTCTATTGACCTCAATGTGTGGAGCATAGTTTTAATAGGGTACACTGTACCAAATACATTGCCCACAACTTCTGATGAAAAGAAAAGATATGAAACTAATGCAAGAGAAAAACATGCTCTCCTGTGTGCTATGACTGAAGATGTCTTTATCAAAGTCATGCACTGCAGTTCTGCTAGGGATATCTAGGTTAAACTTGAAACTATCTATCAAGGGAATGAAAAAGTTAAATAGTCAAAAGTCCTCACTCTAAAACACCAATTTGAAGAAATAAAAATGAGGGACGATGAAAAAGTAGCTAATTACTTCTTGAGAGTTGATGAGATTGTCAATGCTATGAAGGGTCTGGGAGAAGAAGTAAACTAATTAGATGTTGTAACTAAGGTCATCAGAACCTTACCGACTAAATTTGAAGCTAAGGTCTCTACTCTAGAAGAGAAGAAACACTTTGACCAACTTACTCTAGACAACCTACAAGGCACTCTGACTGCCTATGAAATGAGAATCAATAAAAACAATTATTCTACAAAAGAAACTGCATTTAATACTGAAAGGAAAGAAAAAGATGAGGCTACTGAATCAGAATTTTTTGATTCCAAAGAATCCCACTTTGTTAGGAAGCTCAAAAAGGGGTCTGGAAAATATAAGGGAAAAATTCCCTTCAAATGTTTTAACTGTGGAAAAATAGGCCACTTTGCTGCAAAGTGCCCCTATGGTGATCTGAATAGTGACAATGAGAAATCTGAAAAACTGCCTAAGAAAAAGGCCTATAGACCTAAACAAAAATTCAACTTCAAAAAGAAGAAGAGTTTGTTCAGCAAAAATGAAACAGACATTGAATATGAAGATTCTTTAGATGAAGAAGATGAAAACCTATTCATGGCTGAAATCATTCAGCATGAAGATACTAACAACAATGATGCTGAAGATGGCGAAGTGGATCCTGAAGGTGAACTAAAATATGCATTAAAAGAGCTAAGAAAACTTAAAAAACAAATGCATGCTGAAGAACAAAATTCTACCCAGGATCTTGCACAAGAGCAACTCACAAATCAAGAGATAGTCTCCTTGAAGGCTCAACTTGAAGAAGCCAAGAGAGTTGAAGATTGACTTCGTATTGACTTAAATCATAAAGATCAGGAAATTCAAAAACTTGAACATGAAATTGTTGATCTTAGGAAGACCATTGAGATGTATGAGAGTACTCTAAAACTAAATGACATGCACAGTAAGAAAAAATTCAACAAGGAAAAAACAGGTTTTGGATTCATGAAGGGTGAATGTTCAAATGATAGTGCAAAGGATTATATTGTTACTGGAAACGAATGTTCTGAATCTAATCACCCTGATTCTGATAAGGATCATGTTCATCCTTTTAGGAATAAGAGAATATCATATAATTATCACCCTTTCTTTTATGGGTAATGTTATTTCTGTGATAGATTTGGCCACAAAGTGAGCTCTTGTAGGTTTATGAATCCTAGAACATATATATTTGGTCATAGGAAAAATCTTGGCTTTGCTAGACAGGTTAGATGCTTTGAATGCAATTCCATGGGTCATTCTGCTAAGCAATGCAAAGCTGATTTGAAAAATAAACAACAAAAAACCAAAAAGGTTTGGAAACCTAAAACTGTCAACAACATAAAACAAACTATGTAAGTTCAAACAACTTTCCATTCCAAGAAAAAGGACTTATGGGTTCTGGATAATGGTTGTTCAAACCACATGACTGGTGAAAAATAAAAATTCACTAATCTTGAAGATTATGTAGGTGGATATGTGAAGTTTGGAGATAATTCAGGTATAGAAATCAAAGGTAGAGGGTCACTTCTTCTGAATGAGGACACTCATATCTACAATGTGTATTGCGTAGAATGTTTAAAGCACAATCTTCTAAGTGTCAGCCAAATATGTGATAGTGGCTATAATGTTTTGTTCACTTCACAGGGATGCGAGATTAAAAATAAGCTTGGAAAGGCTATTGCTGCAGGAAGAAGGACTAAGGGAAACGTTTATAATCTTCTTGACACATCTAGAAATGAAAATAATCAAGGTATGTGCTTAATGAGTCAAGCTGGAGAAAGTTGGTTGTGGCACAAGAGACTAGGTCACATTAACTTTGACAATATGGTTAGGATCAACAAAAATAAAAATGTAAGAGGTTTGCCTGTTTTAAGAAAACCTGAAAATGCAATTTGCAAAGAATGTCTTAAAGGCAAGCAAACAAAAGTAAGCTTTAAATATAAAGAATATTGTTCTACTAGGCCTTTGCAACTTGTTCATACAGACTTATGTGGTCCTACAAGGACTAGATCTATCAATGGTGAGAAATATTTCATGCTATTTTTTGATGACTACTCTCGTATGGTATGGGTTACTTTTCTCAAGCATAAATCTGAAGCTTTTGAACGCTTTAAGGTCTTTAGAAAAATGGTTGAAAGGGAGTCAAATTTAAAATTGAAATGTCTGAGATCTGGAAAAGGTGGTGAATTCACCTCACAATAATTCATTGACTAATGTGAAAGACATGGCATAAAAAGACAATATGCTGCTGCTAGAACACCTCAACAGAATGGGGTTGTTGAGAGAAAGAACAAAACTATAAAAGAGATGGCAAGGACTATGCTAGATGAAGAAAAACTGCCAAACATGTACTGGAAAGAAGTTGTTCATACAACTGTCTATATATTGAATAGAGTAGAAATCAGAGTGAAATCCAATTTCACTCCATATGAACCGTGGTATGGTAAATCTACCTAAATTAAATATTTCAGAATATTTGGCTATAAATGTTTTATCAAGAGAGGTGGTGATAACTTAGGCAGATTTCAATCTAAGTTTGATGAAGGTATCTTTTTAGGATACTCTACTCATAGCAAAGCCTATAAATTCTTTATTAATAGGCTGAATAAGATTATTGAATCTGTCAATGTCAAATTTGATGAAAATTTGCTTTTAGATGCTGAACCTATGCAGGATGATGAGGAAGAAGAATTTGAACTTGAAATAAATTCAGAAGGCTTTGAAACAACAAAGCCTGAAGTAGAATTAGCAAGTCCTAAACTAGCTGAAGAAAATTCTAAAGATGCTAAAACGTGTCCTGAAAAAATGTGTAACAAAAACCCTTTCAAAATCTCTTGCTAGAAACCATCCTAAAAATTTGATTATCAGAGATAAATCTGAAGGAGTTCAAACAAGGAGAAGAACTGTTAACTCTAATGAAAAAGCTCACATTGCTGAGCTTACTGCTTTCTATTTGATTACACAGTTTGAGCCAATTTTTTTTTGATGAAGCTCTAAATGATGAATGCTGGCTTAATGCAATGCACGAATAAATTGATCAAATTGAGAAAAATCATACTTGGGAGTTAGTCCTAAGACCAGATGACAAAAATATCATAGGGGAAAAATGGATATTCAGAAACAAACATGATGAAAATGGCTATGTTGTTCGCAACAAGGATAGATATGTCTGCAAAGGATATGCTCAACAAGAAGGTATTGACTTTGGTGAAACCTTTGCACTTGTAGCTAGACTTGAATCTATTAGAATATTCTTGGCTTATTTTGTTTTCAAGAACTTTACTGTATATCAAATGGATGTCAAAATGAATTTTCTGAATGGTTATTTGGATGAAGAAGTTTATATAGAACAACCTAAAGGGTTCATTTACAAAAACAAGCCTAATCATGTTTACAGGCTGAAAAAGGATTTATATGGCCTAAAACAAGCTCCTAGAGCTTGGTACTCTAGATTGGACAGTCATTTAATTTCAAAAGGTTTTATTAGAGGAGGTGTAGACAACAATATTTATGTTAATATTGAAGGATCTAATATTCTGGTTGTTGAAATCTATGTTGATGATACTATCTTTGGCTGCAACAATATTGCTTTGAGTAAAAAATTCTCATAGATTATGGAATCTAAGTTTGAAATGTCAATGTTGGGGGAACTAACCTTCTTCTTAGGTCTTCAAATCTCTCAACTTGAAAATGGTATTTTTCTCCCTCAAACAAAATATGCAAGAGAGATGCTAAAGAAACTTCAAATGGATGAATGTCATCTAGTTAACACTCCAATGCAAACTCAGCAAGGTTGATGATTCTCCTGCTATAAATCCAACTGAGTATAGGTCAATGATAGGCATCCTATTATATCTAATATCCTCTAGACTTGACATAATGCAGGCAGTTTGCATGGTTCAAGATTTCAATCATCTCCTAAAGAATCTCATATTATTGTTGTGAGAAGGATTCTTAAATATGTTTAGGGCACTCTTGATTATGGACTCTGGTATCCTAGAAGCAATAATTTTTCATTAATTGCATATACTGATGCTGACTGGGCTAGTTGTCTGGATGATAGGAAAAGCACCAGTGGTGCTACTTTCTTTCTTGGTGATCGTTTAGTGGCATGACACAACAAAAAACAAGAATCTATTTCACTCTCCACTGTTGAAGCAAAATATATAGCTGCCACCTCTTGCTGTACTCAAGTAATCTGGATGTCACAAACTCTATCTGACATGGGTATTGAAATTCCTATACCTATTTCTATTATGTGTGATAATACTAGTGCGATTAATATCTCCAAAAATATTGTTATGCACTCTCGCACTAAACACATTGCTATTAAATTTCACTTTCTTCATGAAAAGGTGCTAGCTAATGAGGTTTTTATTCCTACACAAGCATAGGTAGCTGAAATCTTTACTAAGCCTTTGGATAAAGAGGTATTTGAAAGACTTCGGTCTATATTGGGAGTTGTCTCTCAATCCTTCCTATCTTAATACTCTATCTTGGTGATAGGGGGAGCTGGTAAGCTCTCTTTGCAACTCATACTTTGCTGCTCCATTGCTATATCTGCAACTTCTTGGCATTTCACTATTGTCTTCCCTTTATCCTTATGACAAAAAGGGGGAGAATTATGAGCTCTTGGTTCTGGTTCAGTATTTTAGTTTGGTGGCTTAGTTTTTGCCATCAAGGACAAAGGGGGAGTTTGTTGAGCTTCTCTTTTGGTATTTGTCCTTGATGACAATATTGTGTTTCAAATTGACATCTTTTTGGATGATTATCAGTTGCACTATTTATATTCTGTCTTGGTTTTGATTGCGACACTATGATGATTGGTTTTGATGATACTGATCTCTTGACTCCTTGTGTAGATTATAAGGAATCTTATTTACAGGATAATGTTTCCATGTTCAGGTGCTATAATTCTGGTTTGACATTTTGTACTATTGGGCTACAATGATCGACAGGTTTATGTGGTATTGGCATGTTCAGATTTCTAACATCATGGCTTTGATAATGTTTTTGAACTACATCAAAGTTGCATTTTTATATTCAGCCTTATTCTGGTAATGCTTTCAATTAACTTGGTTTTTGGATTCTTCAAATGTAGTTGGTTTTTAGTTTTAAGAAAACCCTATCGGGATTCCTTAAACATTTGATATTGTCATGGGTATATGGTACAATTGATATTTTCGTGGGCAAATAACTTTAAAGGGAGTCATATGTTTATGGTATTAATATGGTTATCATGGGTATTAGAATTTATTATATTTCTAAAGGCATTGGATATATCGGGCTTTATGTCATGGAAAATGGCTTTGAATAAAGGTCAATAAATTGAACCTTACATTTGCATAGAATCGGGTCTTATGTTTGATAATTCACTAGGCCTTAAGGCCGACAACAGGTTTATGAAATTTACTTGTCAAGTCACTTGGAAAGTGACTGACATCGACTCTTGCAATAATTCCTAGATGTCTAAGGTATTCAACATGTTGATAAGACAAGGAAATCATGGTAATATTTTCAATTATGGTGTCGGTTTACTTCATGGATGAAGTTGATTTAGTCAAATTATTTGATGCCGCAGACTTGAAATAATATCATGACTTGAAAATTCATCAATTGCATTGCAAAGGAAAGTTTAGGGCAATCATGTTATGTTTCACAAGCTTGAGGGTTTGGAACCCTAACTTGGCCACCACCATAGAGATCTTCTCACAGCCATTACTCAGTTTTTTGTTGGCTTACTACAATTCTTTGACAATGAATGGGACTCTCTGCAAGATCCTCTCCATGGTCGATATCTTTTTTAGTCTTTTGTCTCTGGGTGAAGGCTCAAACTTGAAAGAATTCTTTGCTGCTTTGCTACTCTGTCGATCTGGTAAATATCTCCATGACATATTCTCTATCGTTTTCTTTAGGTATTCACCTTATCATCTATTTTTTGAGGAACTATTACTTCTATTGGCACAAAAATTGAAGAGAAGTGTTTGCTTCTTTCTGAAAAAATGCTCAAATGGGTTTGTTTTTTCATGGTCAAAAATAATGCATGTCGGTTACTAATAATATGAATTGCATACCCAATCATTTTATCATATCATTTCTGCTCCTGCCTTAAGGGATGATACTTTTTGTTGGAGGGTAATCATGATACTTCTGTCTTTCGTTTGGAATCTATGGTTTTTATTCTTGGGTGCACTATAATGGGTGTTTCGGTTACATTTTTTGTTGCAACAGTATTCAAGGGTATTTTTGTGCATGGTATATATTGTTTAATTTTGTTTCAGTTAGTATTGCCTGTGCAGGCTCCTTGTGTGGACAGGGTTCAGTCTTCTTTCTAAAAATGCACTTTCCTTGACCATTCTATCAGAAACAAACCACCATGATGAGCACTTCTCAGAATCACTGAAATTCCTAGCAACATGGTTCAACAAAAGTTGGGTACATAAAATTTACCTCTGTTGTTTTTGAAATATGAGAAAGAAGTTATTGTGGTGTAATTTCTTGAGATGTAATGATGAAATATATGTAAGAAGAAAAAAAGAGTGAGATTAGTTTTTGAGATTTATGAAAAATAGAGAGATAGTGTTAATTGTTTTTCAAAACTATGAGAGATGACTGTTAAATATAGTGAAAACCAGTGTGAGTACATCACAACCATTGTATTGAAGAAATGTTGAGTTTTGAGATTAAAAATCTAGAATATATGTTCAATATGAACTTGTCTTAAGACTTGATAATGGATAGAATTATGAAGGTTCATTCTTGAACCTTGAGGATTTTAGGCATTGTCCGTCAAGAGGCTCTTGAGAGAAAAGAGAGAAATAAAGAGATCCTCTGTATCATTGTATGTCTTACTGAAAACATAAAAGGGGTTGGTGCTCCTTGAAATTGGTGTTTCAAACTGAGGGGTTGGTGCTCAGAAATCAGCCTATAAGGCATTGTTAAAAGTGATTATTAAAATGAAATCCTAGAAAGGCAGCAGTTTAGGAGTGGTTTTTCTACCCCAAGAGGGTTTTCCACTTAGCATATCTTGTATCATTTTTCTTACCTGTGGTTCATCTGTTTCATTGCATGAATTCTTTATTATTCTATGTTTCACTATCATACTTCTCATTTCAGTTATATGTGATTGCATTGAATACATGAATGAGTTTATCATTGGTAAATGAGAGCATAAATCTGTTTTATTTCAGT